>JAFBJT010084627.1:0-22089 GCA_016785325.1 Chascanopsetta lugubris
CCGGCCAATGCAAATGTCTGATTTTTAGTGAGTTGACCACCATGCCATCGGGGAAGGGAGTTATCGGCACGTGTAGAAGTACTGGCTAGATATCAGGCTTCTTCCTTTGATTCTGCATCATTTCCTTATGTCTTGTGGTGACATCATGTATTAACAAATTAGACAGAATCTCCACCTGGATATTGAAAAACTCAATCTCGCCACCTCTAATAGCTGAAAACAGTCAGTGCAGTGCAGACTATGAAGTGACATACAAAGTGAGACAGAACAAAGGTCTTACGACATCAAAATGTACGTATACTGAGAAATGTGCTCGACAGATGCGTCTTTTTGGAAATTTTTTTTGCAATGGCCCTTTAATTGTACATGTGTAGCATTGGTGGTTCAGTGGTAGAATTCTCCCCTGCCACGCGGGAGGCCCGGGTCCGATTCCCGGCCAATGCAAATCCTTGGTTTTTAGTGAGTAGCCACCATGCCATCGGGGAAGGGAGTTATCGACACGTGTAGAAGTACTGGCCAAAATGTCAGTCATTTCTTATGACTAGACAGATACTCTTCGTTTGTGTTGTGGTGACATCATGTATCAACAAATTAGACGGAATTTCCACTTGGATATTGAAAAACTCAAGCTCGTCACCTCTAATAGCTGAAAACAGTCAGTGCAGTGCAGACTATGAAGTGACATACAAAGTGAGACAGAGCAAAGGTCATACGACATCAAAATGTACGTATACTGAAAAATGTGCTCGACAGATGTGTCTTTTTAGAAATTTTTTTTGCAATGGCCCTTTAATTGTGTATGTGAAGCATTGGTGGTTCAGTGGTAGAATTCTCGCCTGCCACGCGGGAGGCCCGGGTCCGATTCCCGGCCAATGCAAATGTGAGTTTTAATGAGTTTAGGACGTTAAAATTTGACACCATGCCATCGAGGAAGAGAGTTACTGGTATGTGATTCGGGGTCGTTTCCTCTCATCACGGTATGATGTGGTTACATCATGTATTAACAAATTAGCAGAGGGGAAGAATGTTTTGCTGTGTCCGATGGTCTTGGTGCGCAGGGCTCTGTCGCGCCTGTCAGAGGGGAGGGGGGAGAACAGAGTAAATCCAAGATGAGTGGGCTCACTGATGATGCTCCCTGCCCTCTTTTCCTGCAAAACAATTTTTGCAATGGCACTTTAATTGCACATGTGTAGCATTGGTGGTTCAGTGGTAGAATTCTCGCCTGCCACGCGGGAGGCCCGGGTCCGATTCCCGGCCAATGCAAATCCTTGGTTTTTAGTGAGTTTAGCCACCATGCCATCGTGGAAGGGAGTTATCGGCACGTGTAGAAGTACTGGCTAAATGTCAGTCATTTCTTATGACTAGACAGATACTCTTCGTTTGTGTTGTGGTGACATCATGTATTAACAAATTAGACGGAATTTCCACTTGGATATTGAAAAACTCAAGCTCGTCACCTCTAATAGCTAAAAACAGTCAGTGTAGTGCAGACTATGAAGTGACATACAAAGTGAGACAGAGCAAAGGTCATACGACATCAAAATGTACGTATACTCAGAAATGTGCTCGACAGATGTGTCTTTTTTGCAATTTTTTTTGCAATGGCCCTTTAATTGTACATGTGAAGCATTGGTGGTTCAGTGGTAGAATTCTCGCCTGCCACGCGGGAGGCCCGGGTTCGATTCCCGGCCAATGCAAATGTATATGTTTTAGTGAGTTTAGGATCCTGAAACTCGACACTATCCCGTCAGGGAATGGATTTATCGGCACGTGTAGAAATACTGAAGTACTGGCCAACCCTCAGGCTTCTGCCTTTGATTCTGGTCATTCCTGTTGAGTAGACAGATACTTTCCTTATGTGTTGTGGTGACATCATGTATTAACAAATTAGACAGGATCTCCACCTGGATATTGAGAAACTCAACTTCGCCACCTCTAATAGCTGAAAACAGTCAGTGTAGTGCAGACTATGAAGTGACATACAAAGTGAGACAGAGCAAAGGTCTTACGGCCTTTGATTCTGGTCATTCCTGTTGAGTAGACAGATACTTTCCTTATGTGTTGTGGTGACATCATGTATTAACAAATTAGACAGAATTTCCACCTGGATATTGAGAAACTCAACTTCGCCACCTCTAATAGCTGAAAACAGTCAGTGTAGTGCAGACTATGAAGTGACATACAAAGTGAGACAGAGCAAAGGTCATACGACATCAAAATCTACATATACTCAGTAGAAATGTGCTTGACAGATGCGTCTTTTTTGCAATTTTTTTTGCAATGGCCCTTTAATTGCACATGTGTAGCATTGGTGGTTCAGTGGTAGAATTCTCGCCTGCCACGCGGGAGGCCCGGGTTCGATTCCCGGCCAATGCAAATGTGTGAGTTTTAATGAGTTTAGGACGTTAAAATTTGACACCATGCCATCGAGGAAGAGAGTTACAGGTATATGATTCAGGGTCGTTTCCTCTCATCACGGTATGATGTGGTTACATCATGTATTAACAAATTAGCAGAGCGGAAGAAAGTTTTGCTGTGTCCGATGGTCTTGGTGCGCAGGGCTCTGTCGCGCCTGTCAGAGGGGAGGGGGGAGAACAGAGTAAATCCAAGATGAGTGGGGTCACTGATGATGCTCCCTGCCCTCTTTTCCTGCAAAACAATTTTTGCAATGGCACTTTAATTGCACATGTGTAGCATTGGTGGTTCAGTGGTAGAATTCTCGCCTGCCACGCGGGAGGCCCGGGTCCGATTCCCGGCCAATGCAAATGCATGACTTTTAATGAGTTTAGGACCTTAAAATTTGACACCATGCCATCGAGGAAGGGAGTTATCGGCACGTGTAGAAGTACTGTCTAAATGTTAGGCTTCTTCCGTTGATTCTGGGTAATTTCTTATGACTAGACAGATACTCTTCGTATGTGTTGTGGTGACATCATGTTCTAACAAATTAGACGGAATTTCCATTTGTATATTGAAAAACTCAAGCTCGTCACCTCTAATAGCTAAAAACAGTCAGTGTAGTGCAGACTATGAAGTGACATACAAAGTGAGACAGAGCAAAGGTCATACGACATCAAAATGTACATATACTCAGTAGAAATCTGTTCAACAGATGTGTCTTTTTGGAAAAAAATTTTGGAAGGGCCCTTTAAATTAGCACATGTAGCATTGGTGGTTCAGTGGTAGAATTCTCGCCTGCCACGCGGGAGGCCCGGGTTCGATTCCCGGCCAATGCAAATGCGTATGTTTTAGTGAGTTTAGGATCCTGAAACTCGACACCATCCCGTCAGGGAATGGATTTATCGGCACGTGTAGAAATACTGAAGTACTGGCCAACCCTCAGGCTTCTGCCTTTGATTCTGGTCATTCCTGTTGAGTAGACAGATACTTTCCTTATGTGTTGTGGTGACATCATGTATTAACAAATTAGACAGAATCTCCACCTTGATATTGAGAAACTCAACCTCGTAACTTCTAATAGCTGAAAACAGTCAGTGCAGTGCAGACTATGAAGTGACATACAAAGTGAGACAGAGCAAAGGTCATACACATCCTTCATGTACACATCCTCAGAAATGTGCTTGACAGATGTGACTTTTTTAGAATTTTTTTTGCAATGGCCCTTTAATCGTGTATGTGAAGCATTGGTGGTTCAGTGGTAGAATTCTCGCCTGCCACGCGGGAGGCCCGGGTTCGATTCCCGGCCAATGCAACTGTATGATTTTTAATGAGTTTAGGATCCTGAAATTTGACACCATGACATGGGGAATGTGTGTTAGCTGCACGTGTAGAAGTGCTGGTTAACCGTCAGGCTTTTTTTCTGTCATTTCTGCTGAATAGACTGGATCCCCATCGACTAATTGCTTTGTCTTGATGTTTTGTGTCAGAAACTAGTGGAGAAGTACGGAGCAGATAAGACCCAGAAGAAGCCGGACCACCCGTTGGTTATCAGACATCATAATGAGAGGGCACTGCGCTTGCGCAACATCAGTGTAAGTAGATGTTTCCTGTTTACTTTTGTCATTGTCATATTTCCACCACTTATGTATTCATATACTATGTGTATATCTCCTCGCAGGCCGTTCATGGTTTTGATCCAGCAGAAGTGGAATCATCCATGATGAAGCTGTCTCCAGTTTGGAACCTCATCCATTCTGTGGCTGAGCTCAAAAAGTCCGGCTCCTGCTGGATGGCCAACAAACAGCAGCTGCAACATTACTGCACAGATGGTCGGACCCACCTCGATACAGTATATCAATGATGAAGAACTTAACTTTGGTTTGGTTTTCGTGACTGACCTCATGATGTGATGTGGTGCAGACGACGTGTCGTGGCCCGAAGTGGAGCTTCTTCTCCATCAGGGCGTGTTTGAGACGATGCCGCTGACCTCGCTGGACCAAAATGGCGTTCTGTCGAATGCTGCAGGAATGGTGGGTGCACTGGAAACAACCGCACAGCTGCAGACACCCACAGCAATCCCCTGGGACCACCCACTTTCATACGCGAAACAGCAGCTCCACAAACTACAGTCAAAAGGTTTGTTAGTCAAATGCAGTTACTGTCAAGTTGTGATGTGTTGTGACAACCTAACAACATACTTCATTTTCTTTCAACTACAGGTCCAACAGTTTTCTCCAAGGACCCGGAAAACACAGAGGTACCAGCGCGGCTTCTTTTGAATACAGCTTCTATTGTTCATAACAAAACATTTACTCTGACCTTCTCCCCCATTCATTTCTTCAGCAGTTCAGTCGGAGTCTGTCTCCACATCTAGAACTATCAGACATTCAGAGCTGTCGATTGAGGTCTCTGTTGGACTGGTACTACACAGAGCACCACGACCCTTCCATCTTCCCACAGGTGTTCTTTGTTATCTTCTTTGTTTCTGCAGTTGTAAACAGTTGTATGTTGCCAGCCTTGTTAGCGTTGTTGCATATGCTAATTGCGCTCAATCCCTATCTAATTGTTTCCATGCTAACCACTACCAGCACAGCATTAGATTAAGTGAAGGACGGTTAGTTCATTGTTAACACTACTGCTCTCTTTGTAGGGAGTCTTTTAATGTGAAAAGCAGGAGCCATTGAGTTTAATGATGGAATAAACTACACACTTCAGGTTATAAACAGCAGCTGCAACACGATGCTCACATCCGGGATTGGGAGGAAGAAGGGGCGTGACCAGGGACAGGAAGATTGTTGTTCATCCTAAGGATTAGGACGAGGAATCAGAGAAAAAAGGAGGATGCCCCTGGTTTAGCTGTTTCTTAAAAAAAAAAATTGCAATGGCCCTTTAATTTTAACATGCTCATCATTGATGGTTCAGTGATAGAATTCTCGCCGGCCGCTCCTTGGTCAGTTGCGTAGCAGACTGACAACCAATCAGATTGAAGAGCGCCGAAATGCGTGCCGGCCACAAGTATATGATACCTGTAGTGGTTTAGCACTGCCATAGAGAATGAATGGGAAACCGTTTGGCCTGTGTTCGATTCCCGGCCAATTCAAATGCATACGTTTTAGCGAGTGGAGGACCCTGAAATACGACATCATGCCGGGGAAGGGGGTCGTCGGCACTGACTGGCCAACCCTCAGGCCTTATCCTTTGATTCTGGGTCATTTCTGCTGAAAAGACAGATACCTCGTATGTGGTGTGTGTGTGTATTCACAAATGATATTATGATAAATAATATAAAAGATTATAAGATGTTCAAAATCTCATTTCACAGTTTGTTTAGTTTGGATTCATTTGATTATTCTCTGCGCACAGGTCCTCCAGCAGGCCTCAGAGGAGTTCTGCTGCCTGGACACCTTCAGAGGAAGCAACAACGACCTGCTCTACATCTTTTGCCATAACCCCAGGAGCTCTGATTACCAGTGCAAGGAATTCTGGGGTGTAGCGCTTCACACTGATGTCAAGTTCAGGTTAGAATCCAAGCAATGATGTTTTTGTCTGAGAATGCAGAAAAACAAACTACTTGTGAGAAGATTGAATAGTTAGTAGTTATGATGAACCTTTTCTTTTGACAGGAAGTACCTGGAACATGTTGCTGACATCATTTCCGATTGGACAAAAGAGGAGGCATTAAAGAAAGAAGCAATGCAACTCAAGCTTGCAGAGTCTCAGAAAGGTGGGAGAGCTGTTGACAAGAGGCTTTTGCAATTAGACATAATGAGTATTGATGCAACCTTTGTCCTTCTAACCCTGAACTAGAAGAGAAAGTGGCAGACTGTGTACAGGAGGAGGTCGCTTTGGAGCCGTTCATCAGAAAAGAATCCCTTAAAGTTAGTACCAACTGAACTACGTGACTGTTGAGATCATCAAATTCACACATTTGGCCCCAGCTAATCTATCAATGTATCAATGACGTTTCAGGCCTGGAAGCTGGAGCAGGAGAGGCAGAAGGATGAGGAAGGTTCCCAGAAATCAAAGACAAAAGGCAAGGGGGGGAAGGCGGTCGACAGCAAGAAAAGTAAACCTCCGTCTGCTGGCAAGAAGGACAAACCCAAGCCAGGAAGCACCCCCACCAAAACTCCCACCACACCGGTGCCCCCTGTGGACGAGAAGAAGGACACGCTTGAGAAAAACGATGTCCAAGAGACCGAGAAGCAGTTGAAGGTGATGATGACACACACAACGGTTTATCAGACTGGTTTATATTTGCATCAAAAAGCTGCAGAGACCCTCACGTGTACTCAGGAGTAACTGATCATTGTGTGTGGTTGTGTAAGAGTTTCGTAGGTTACATCATGGACGGGAAGTTGAGCCAGGTGTCAGGTCGTCTCTGGCATCTGTTCCCCTCAGATGGAGGACACGTCACTGTGGAAACTATCAGCTATGTGGAAGGTATTTTTTTTAAAGCACATACTAAATCATAGTTATGTTCATAATGACTAATGTCCTTCCGTAAGAAAGTAAATAAATGTGGCGAAGAAGAACATTTATCTGTTGAGTAGAAAAATGTATGTCACCGGCATCTAGTGATGGGTGAGGGCATGTTTCTGTCCCTCCAGGTTCCAGCCTCATGAAAGTGGCCGTGAGGAAGGACGGCCATCATTTCTACACACACATCAACCAGGTTGTTATTCCTCCTGTGCCTCCTCCCCCTCAGCCACAAGAGAGTCTAAACGGTGACAAAAAGGAGGAATGCCAAGGTACATTTGAAATGTAATTTTGTGGATAATGCTGTTGAGAGACGTAAGGTGATCTACGAATGTTCACGTGTGCATCGCTTTCAGTACCAGAGCCGGTCGGGGTGAAAAGAGTGAAACAGGGCTCCCTGTCGGCTACGCTCAACAACGGAGTTCACCTCTCCTACAGTTTCTACGGCCCCACGGGGGAATGCAAAAGTTTCATAGGTAAATCACAAACACTTGTCCGTGAAGTCTGGATGTTGCATTTCTGCCATATGTTTTGTGTTTTTGTGCAACACAGTGTAATGCTGAACATTTGAATGCTCTCCTAATCCTACTTTTCTAGATACTTTTCAAGCGAGTGTGTAACAGTGTGTGTGTTTGGCTGTGCAGTCGGTAGCCAGGAAGAAGAATCGGGCATCGTGGAGATGATGTCCATGGTCTCGGTTCCCGTCTCGTCCACCTTCCTTCCAGTGGACCAACAATTAGATGCTCCCGTGAAACAAACCTCAACCAGCCAGATGACAAGTCCAGAGGTTTGACAAACATCCACAGAGACACATTCATTCAAATATGAGCTAAACCGTGAAAGACGTTTAAAAATAACGGCCTCATGTTCAATTATAGTCCTGCGTCCAATCAGAGACATCAGGGCAGTTCAACAGTCTCAACCTGTCTGTTCCGAATGGCCTCCTGCTGCAGTTTCAGAGAGAGGACACACAAGGTCAGTGATGCACAATGTTCTGAATGTGCAATCTTAACAGGGTTTGTAAACTTCAAATTCACCTCATGAAAATGAAATAGCAAATGTTAACGTTTATTCCAATATAGTCGATTGATTTCTTTATTCTTTATGTGTCTGCTTATACAACTTACATGAAGAGAAACTTGCCTCAAATCACAAGAAGTTTTTGTTGGAAATTGACTATATTCCCATGTATCGTTATATATATATGTATATATCTTGAATATGTAGTCATCTGTGTATAGGAGTGCCTTCAGAGGAAGCGGGATTGCTGGTGAGACAGAGTTATCCCCTCCATGGAAGGCAGGAGGCGACACAGCTCCCGGACCCCTCCCTCCACAAGGAACTGTCCCGCATCGTCACCACCCAGGGAACTGTGATCCGCCACATGAGAGACGGATCCATAGAGGTACATGTTTACACCTGCAGTCCACCTTTCGCCACGATACACCGCCCAAGACTACGAGATCCTTTAGTGGAATGTGTGTGTGCTGCAGGTGCTGTTTGCAGATGGCTCTGTCAGCTCCAGTCGGGATGGCGGTCCAGTGTGGGTGGCTGATTCCCAGGTGGAGGTGGAGAATATTCCCACTGCTCCTAATCCAGCTGACGCCAAGAAAAAAGGTCAGACTGCAGGGCTGCTGAATCTGAAGTGGGGCCCCTCTCCTCCACCCAGTGCTGCCTGAGACCCCCCCCCCCCCCCCCCCCCCCCCCCCCCGCCCCGCCCGACAACCCACCACCTCCCCCCGCGCTGAGAGGATAATCATCCACAATGACCCACTGTGTCACACTGTCTTTGTCCCCTTTGTATGTGTCCCTTCAGAGCAGACCCCAGAGAGGCCAGCCACTGTTCCAAGAGGCTGTTGGTTAACTACCACTCCGTATGGAGCTCGTATCTGCACAGTGGGCTCCACTCACAAACACTTACCCACCACCCCTCTACTTGCCTTCAAGGCCACAGACCCGGTGACCAATGAGGTAAGAGTAACCCCACTGCTGCTCGTGATACAGAGGGCCAGCTTTTGTCTCTATAATGTATAAATACACATACACACACATATACATTTATATATATATATATGGTCACTGTGATCTTCCCACACATTCTTTTGACCTCTTGATTACCTAACCAGTCAAAGTGAGTTTAAGATTTTGACTACTTTCGACTCTGACGTGGAGAGGTCATAGGTCATGGTGACCTCACCTGAGCCCAGAAAAGAATTGTGTGGTGATAGAAATCCCACCGGTTGTTGAAGGGATTGTAACGCTGTATTTCCCTCTTTACTTTGGCTTGTGCTCTCAGGTCATGCTGAGCCGGGAGGATCTGATGATCTCCGTCCAGAGCCCAGATGGATCACGAAGTGTGGAGCACGCAGATGGAACCAGGATCACCACTTTCTACCACGACAGACCTTCAAACACAGGTCGATAATGTGTACATGAATTACTTCAACAGTTACACGCTGATAATCTAACTTGAATTGACAAAGCACAGTGTTGGACCTGACTCTCTCTCTCATCTTTCCAGGGCTATCGAGTGAGATTGTGACTGTTGAGCCCAGCCCTGAGTGCGGATGTGGCTGCGCTGAATGTGTGTGTGTCAATGAGAACATCCACATCCAGGACACAAAACACGCTGGCAATGAGAAAAGCAAGGACAACGCCACGAGGACAGGTGGCAAAGAGGATGACCACACACAGTGGGGGGCGCGTGAGCATGATGGCGACAAAAGGGAGTGTGACGGCAATACGCCATGTGAGAATGGTGAGAGTGCGGGAGAGGACAGTGCAGAGATGGAGAGCGCATGTGAAAGTGATAAAGGGAGCATGTTGGACACAGAGAAAGTGGTGTTGGTGGAGAAGGAGGGATGTGCCACAGTGCTGATTTATCCAGAGAGACACACGGCTCACGTCTTTTTGGCTGATGGGACTGTCATCACCGGCGACAACCAGGGAGCCTATCAGGTGAGGGCCTCACGTCAAATATGATTAAGGGAAACGTCCCGATATGTTGAGAGAAAGTGACGCTTGCTGGAGTGTTTGTATTTGAGCTGTCTACCACAATGTCTTGATATGTCGAGCTGAGGAAAGGAAATGGAGACAACACGTGTTTGTTCACCCAGTTTTGTTGGTTTTATGCTTCCAAGGTTTTCCCAGCCAACGTCGGGCTCCTGCAGATCCACGGCAACGGCCAGTGTGTGTACTCCTCTGACTCGTATGTAGCCCCCAGTCGGCAGGATGGTACCACCACATCTCAACCGGGCAGCTACACCATGTCTCACACGGAGAATCTGGCCTTCGAAGTTACAGACATGGACGGGAACCATTTCCAGGTGGGTTATCGGCTTTATCCGAGCCTTTACTCTCTGGAAATACTAACAAAGAGAAAGACACATCAGGTGTTTTACTGTCTGTTATCATAGTGCACTGTTGGAACTGTGTTACAGGTGATGGAGGACGGGCAGGTAACGCTGGAGAACATCTCTCCTGCTCCCAGCACATTGAAACACATGGAATCAGAGCAGGAGGAGGACGCTGACAGGAAAGTAGACTGGCCTGATGAAAAACACCCAGAACAGAGTCTCAGGTGAGCTTTGGTTGCTCCACTACACCAAATTACTATAATTCATCTATATGTGAAGAACAACGAGTGATGCTGATGATAAAAAAAAGCTTGAGCTCTGCAGTCTCTTGTCTTCCAGGCTGTTTCTGGTCCATGAGGACGGCTCAGGCACTGAGCTGCTCAACTCCCAAAGTGTGGAAGAGCATCTGTACCAGGCCTACTCTGACCCCACCATAGCAGTGCTGAAGGAACCGCCGCCAGACGCACAAGGTGCACTGTTTGAATATCGTAGAAATGATATATATGTTGTAAAAATATTTATTTTCAGGTTACTTTACTCATCTATCTGTGTTCCAGATGCTTTTGGTGTTACCATCCTGAAGCCCGGTCACCAGAGCACGTGGTCCCAGTGGAAGCTGGAGAAACAGAACGCTGACATCACCCCTCCCAACCTCAGAAACCGCAGCTGGCATGACTTCCCAAATGTAGAGGTACTGGCACAGACCACATGCACCCTCAGCCGAGTGTGGACCCATCGCGTGTGCTGCATCATTTTCACGTTCATCGCGGTTTCAGAGGAAAACCGAGGGTCTGCCGTTTGCCACCAACATGGGACGAGGACTGACTCTGAAGCAGAGGTCACCTGGTACTTCAGCGAAGCAGCAGACTGTCAGGAGTTGCCCCGACGTCCTGGAAATGAGGGAACTGTACCAGCACCGACCAATCACCAGGCTGTTCAAATATGCCATCGACTCACGACTCAAGGTTATATTCACCATCACCCTTTCTCTCAAAGGGATTTGAATTGGGTTTTTTTCCCTGCAAGGCGACGATAGACAGACCTGTGGATGTTTCACAGGCACTATGACAAACGTTAGACTTTTTTTTTAAACTGCAGGAATATATCGAGAGCTTGATGAAGAGGGAGCAACAATCAGAGGACAGCAAGCCCAAGGACCCTCGAACCGAGGAAGAGAGTGCCCATGCCAGCAATCTCCTCAGTCAGGTCCTGGTGAGCACACGCACACCACAAACACACAAACAGACTCACACACACCTGGACACAAGCATACAGGATGCATGCACACACACATACATTTCATCATGTATGTTTCAGTCTGTCTCCGGGGAAAAGGGTGAAAATCGCAACATTCGCAGGAGGTCTTCAGGTGGGTTACTGCATTGTCAGCATGAATGTGCTGGCTCCTGTTTATGACATGAAATGCAGTAAGATGAATAGATTGACACTAATCAAATGTGATTATTCTTCTGGATGTATCCACAGTGGACATCGGCAGTCTGTACAGCCAAGGCATTGGAGCTCAACATGAGCTGTCGGATGTCTCTGAAAACACGAGCATAGCAACCAGTGAATGGTAAGAGAAATGAATATTTATCATTTATGATGTAGCACTCACTCTCCAAAGTGACAGTTAAACATCAATAATGTTTTTGCTCCTTTTCTTATCCAGTTTTGTTGATATGAACGAGTCCAGATGGTCTGAACGACATGCGAAACACAGGTAAATAGAAAAATGCAGCTTAATACGAAACCTCTCATTTTGGTTCTAGTTTTTCCTCTTCAGCAATCAATGAAGCGCTAAGTAAATGTAGAGTTAACCCTTGCAGCATAATATTTACCCCTGCTGGGGATTATTATCGACAGGGAACACAAGCTACCCGCAGTTCTGCTGAGAAATGATTGCAGGATCGATGATGTACAAACACGGGAAATTAGGGCACTCGCATGGAGACAGGTTTATTCAATTTGCACTGAGGCCATCGACTCATCGGGTGTTTTTCTGCCTGAATGCGTTTGTCAGACAGGAGATGAGTGAGCAGCAGGCCTGCAAAGCGGCTTTGAGAAGCAGGAGCATTGTCCCTTATTTCCACCCCGAGAACATGGCATTGTACCAGGTACCATCACTATAGTGTGTATACAGAGAAATATACAAAGCCCGTTAGTATAACCCAGTGTTGTGTCTTATTTTCAGGATATTCTGCAGACTCCGAAACCAGACATGAAGAGACTGACCATGGATCTTCCTCCACTCCCCAAATCTGACGGTGCTGAGGCTTTATTCAAAGACGCCCCTCAAGACACCAGTACGTCATCAAGCTCACTGAACAGAAATCTGTGTTGACACACCCACGTTTAACATCAAATAAGAGCAATGCATCACAATAGCAGATCAAATCATCATGCATTCTGTCTTTTGTGTTTTCCACCCGCAGCCCCACGACCTTTGAACCCAACACCCTCCAAGTCTTCAGGGTAATAATGAATATAATGACGTTAACGGTTTCTGCTTTTACTGTTTAATGACTGAGATCCTCTGTTGTCTAACGTATGCCACACTGACCTTGTTTATTATCTGATGTTTTCCTCTCAGTCGAGCAGCAGAAAGTAAAGGGATGGTTGAGAGGAGACCCACTAACCCCACACCTCTGACTGCTGGTTTGCTCCATACCCTTTTTTGTTTACATTATACTTGAAAATCAGTACTATCAATCTGCAACAACGCGAAATATGAATTGGGCATTTCTATTAAAAACATCAGGAGGAAAGACATTTATACTAACCTCTAACATTTCTTGATGGCATGGTACAAATATCGTTTAGTGCTAGCTCAGTTTCCCCCGATTCCACATTTGAAATCACGTAAAGCGAAATGAATGTCAGACTCGTGTCATCCTGTATGTCTGTGTGTCAGGTGAGAGCAGTGTGAGGGCTTCACCTGGACCTTTTAAGTCAGTGATGGTGGATGTGACTGGAAAACCCAGGAAGAAGAGAGTCAAACTTCCAGCTTCCCTCCTCGGCTCCAAACCCTTCTTTGTTCCAAACCAACAGGTGCACAAACACAAAGATGAAGACGGAGCCTGCTCCAACCTGTACTTCTTCTCTGTCACTCAAACAAACACCATCCCTCACGTGCACGCGTATGCCTCGCATCATTTCCCCTCCTCCAGTTCCTCGCAGTGGAGGAGCCGGTGAGGCGGAGGTGTCGGACCATCTCTCTGACCTTATCGAACATGATGAGGGGCTTCGAGCTCATCCCGCCCAGCATCAACTTCGGCACAGTGCAGGAGGGCAAGTTGTCAGCCATCACCGTGGTGATGAAGAACGTGGGCATCGACACCTGCAGGTATAGTCGATGGAGTGTTCGATGAATTGGTGAATAATTGATGGTGGATGGGAGTCACGCGTGTCATTTAATGGTTTGCGTCTGTGGCAGGTTTCATGTAAAACAGCCTCATCCTGCTACAGGCCTCCGTGTCCTCTACTCTCCCATGCCTGTAAGTCACTGTGTTCATTGTAAGATGACTGTAAATATTGATCCACATATATGACTGAGCTCTGTTGTGTGTGTGTGTGTGTGTGTGTGTGTGTGTGTGTGTGTGTGTGCAGGTGCCTGCCGGGTTGCAGGCTGAACTGCAGGTTCAGCTCTTCGCCAACTGCACTGCCCAAGCAGGAGAGGTGGAGCCAAGGAAATACATCTCCCAGGATATTATCATCCAGACGGAGGCAGACATCCTCTACCTGCCTGTCACTGCTAATATCCTTCAATCAACTCCAGACAGGCTCCAATAGGAAATCACATGGTGGCGTATCTCCACGTAGTTAGACTTGCCTTCCATTTTTATCATTTGAAGTTGGAGTTGAACTGTGATATTCTTCCTTAAATAATGCTACCCATCCTTCCTGAAAAGTTTTATGACATTTGGCTCAAGGACCAGACCAAGAGCAGCTCCAGGCCTCTCAAGCCCTCAGCCAGACGACCAGATGTCAAGGGAGTCACGGACAGACGCTCCAATCCCTCCTCTGCTCAACACCAGGTCGATGCCCTAAACCCAAAATTCAAGATTCCGCCACGCTGATCACAAACAGCGTCAGCATCCCTCGACGTGTTCGTGTTGATTAGTATCGGAGGGAATGTGACTCAGAGGAATACACACAGTTACCATCTTTAATGAGACATCACATTATCCACGTGTTAAATGTACCTCACATTACCACACTTAAATAAACATTTGTACTGATTTTTGATATTTTCTTCAGAATATGTGTAAATACTCAAACTAACACTGGACATTCATACTCGCATATAACCCTGAGATGTCATTTCATAACATAAAATCTAATGTTGGTTCCAAATTGTGAAATTTGTCAATAAGAATACATTTACGGAAATATGAAAATATAAATAGAAGAGCAATATAGTACATTGACCAACATCATTATATACAAATTGCACAGGTACATATGAACTATGGTGAAATGATTTCCATTTCCGCAGGCGAAACGCAAATATGAAAAATGTATACCGATGTAGTTCGAATGTATGATGTTGTTTCTATTCCCCAGACTGAGGCCTTTCTATTTACATTAGCAGCAGGTCCTCCCCCTGGAGGCCACCATGATGCACTACCACGTGTTTCCAGTTGCTTGGATAGATGTGCCAGACACCTGACTGAGTTTTAATAACTGCAGGTGAGGTATCCACACATGCCTGTAAGGGAAGGGTGAGGTGCACAGATGCAACATGCAGCTTGACCACCAGGTGTCACTCAATCCTTCCTGCTTGTATCCTTAAACCTGAGTGAGTGTGGTGCAGCTGTGGCCATTTTGATTCTTCGGATCAGACTTGGCAGGGTGGTATGATGAATGCATATCCCTGACTGTGCGTGTGCTCAGGTGAATAGATGGAGGGGGGGGGGTGTTGGAGTATGACGTCAGCGGAGACCCAGCACTCGGTGCACCGTAAACAGGACTGAAATGTCACACACCCGGAGCCCGCTGTTATTTGTGCTCTCCCCTGCACGTTGCACGTTCAACTGCGCGTCGTGCGTCCTCCTTGATTTGTGCATCTGCAGCCAGCGCGATCCGCCGCTGTGGTTGGCTCTCTGGCAGCAGTCGGTCACGCGCGCACACGTGCACGAACGCACGCTCGCGGAATCACGGGAGGCGAACGGCGGAAGCGAGGACGGTCTGACGGGGGAGAGCGACGGGGCTTTGACTTTGGGCGCTCGGGCACGTAGCGATCGCGAAGGCCGGTGAGGGGGAGCGGGATGGAGCGGGGAGACGAGCCGTTCTGAGCGCGTCAGACCGGGGGTGGGGGGGTGGGGGGCAACGGAGGAGGAGGAGGGCGCAAGGTGGCACCGCTGAAGTGGATGATGCTCATTTGCCGCAAGGCCCCGCCATCGTGAAATCGGATACCGACTTGCGGCGGATGGGGTGACGGAGCAGGCTGCTCCGCCGGGAGGTCCCTGCCTTCGGACGGTGCCGGGATGGGAGCTGCCTGGTTCTAAGTGACGGGGGAAGGAGTGGCAAGAGGGAAGATGCAGACGGAGGAGGAGACGGCCACCGCAGAAGAGCCCATTTTGGAGGAAGGGTCAGGACGTGAGCAGGTAAGAAAGGACATTTTCTTCCACCCTTGCACCTTTTTACGCACACGTGTGTGTCTGCGCGTAAAGTTACGCACATCGAGGACGCAGCGTCTCCTCGTTTCTCCTCTGTTTCCCCGTGTGTCCTCATCACGCAGCCCATTCTGTATTGACTCGCAGTCAAAACACATCATCACTGTGAGGGAGTCACGTTTTCCCCTCCAGTCCTTCATCCTTGTTCCAGAACAAGGGCACGGAGCCGGACCGGGGCTGAGGGGGATGGATGGGCACGGTGATGCTGGGCTCCAGGTAAACACACACAGAGGACAACCCTCCTGACCGGAATGTGTTTAGGGGGATGATCCAGAGACTCTCCCACATAGTAGAGTGTGTCCATCTGACAGCTGTCACCACTACAGGGTGACATCACACTGGAGACACCCACCCTCCTGCCCCAAATACACTGATGCAGAATGGCACTGCAGAGGGTTTGATAATGGAACGTTGAACCTTTGGTGTGTTTGTGTTCCAAACTGGAGCAGTTATGATCATCGTATTTATGACTCCTGCTGTAAGACCTCATTGTTGTGGTCCGGGCAGTTGAGGCTGTCTAAGGGGAAACGTGTTATCCTCCTAATATGGAGCCTTGAGTGTATCTATAGCCCCCTGCTGCCCCTCCACACACTCATCCTGCTAATAACCTTTTCTTCATACTTGAGGCACAACTCGGCTAATTATCAATTTTGGCATGTGTGTTGTCAGTGGGTGTATTCATAGCCTGCATATTTGAGTGGTGCAGATTAGTGCTGGGTGATAATTAGGCCAAAATACTGCCAGCAGTAGTTGATACTGATTAAATCTCTCTTCATCGTTTCTTTCAAAGCTGAAGATTTTCCCTCTGAAGTGAAGGTTGAAGGGTCCAGACGGAATGTTTTTAGATTTGGATCTGAAATGTGTTTTTCCCCAAAATAAGTGTATTTCTCAGTGCTTGCTCACTGAAAGGTAAATGGTGTGTGTGTATATCACACTGTACAGTTGACATGCATACTGTACATTTGTTTGCAGCTCTTTGTGTCTATGGGGCATTATGGGGTTCAGCATCTTGGCCAAGGACACTTCAGAATGTGGGGTGGGGGGGGGGGGGCGCTCTTAACCAATGACTCACTCATTTAGCTCCCTCAGGAATGAATTGGCTCATGATCACATAGTCAATTAATGGACTAACCGTTTGAGCCCGAATAGACTTCATCCATCCAACCACCTTTTACAGTGTGTAAACCCGCTCGATCGGAGACATTTCTAATCAAACCAGACGTAAGGTGCTTAGCTGGTGCTGATTTAAAGCCGTGGAGTCCCTAAGCCTGTTAAAGGAAGCCTCTCACTGTTTAGATCCACGCGTACAGTGCAGACAGTGCAGTGTCATGCAGTGAATTCAGTCGGCACCTGCCCTCTGCCTCCATTACTCTCTCATCCTCCCCTCTCTCGCTCTCCTTCCTGTTTCATATTGGCCCGTCGTGGAGAACACAGCCTCGTCCTCCCGTCTATCTCCCCAGCAGCTGCACGCTCAAGTTAGTGATGCCTCACCAATGACATGTTTAATATTAAAAACTCACTCTTTTAAATCCTCGCGCAGCCTCCATGCAATTTGATTTTCTGTCACGTGTGAAGGCAGTTGCATGAAGTGAAGTCATGCAAATATTTCCTTAAGTTTCATCAGCAGATGATACGACATTTCTGCTAAATTTAGATCTGTGCTCAGGCGGAGGGAGGAAAAGGGCAAATCCAATGAGCAGAGTCACAGAGCAAGAAAAGTTAGAATAGGAATAACGAGTCAAACAAGACAGCTCAAGGACTATTAGTTATCGTAGTCGATGTCTACTGAGGAGCTGTATGATCCTAAAGGCATCTGGAACATTGCTCGTTCAATACTTTCTATGTTTGAAAGTGCACTAACACATATTACTGCTATAAACACAAACAATCCCCTAGAGAGTCACATACGGTGACTAGACGTGCAATGTTCTTCAAATGAAATGCTGAGGGGAACCTGCAGACCCATTCTGAGACAGACATCATATTTGTCATTTTGTCAGTAAATTAAGATGCAAGGCTGTAGTCGAATCTAATAACACCACCTAACCGCCGTCTGGCGAACATCAACAGAATCCAAATGAAACTGTTTGAGATAGGACGATGAAAACAGATGGAGAGGAGAGAACGCCAGGAAACGGTAAACTATTGATTCAGGTTCCATTAGCATTGTTTTTATAATGAAATGTGCTGAAAAATACTACGCATTACTGTATATTTTAAGGCAACAGAGATGTACTGGCTGTTTTTCGAAGGATGCTTGGCTGCTTAACTCCACCGTTGGTATCCATACACCTTATTGCAAGTGATGGGTATTAAAGCTGACATGTGGGCGACAGCTACTTACAGTGACATTTCATTTATCAACAGCAGACTTGCACCTGGACCTGCTCAAACCTGATGACTCTTCATTATTACTCTCACAATCCAAAACAAATGATGTTCAGTCCGGTAATTCTTTTCCTTTCCACAGTGAAAATAATGACGACACGTTCGATTTCCTTCCCTCATCAAGTGCGAGTGGTTTCATTAGTTGTTGGCGCCGAGGTGTTGTGGAAACATGACAAACTAAATGGCCCCTCCAATTGTGTTGAAGTGACACATGGCTTTGAACAGTGTACTGGAGCAGGCATCAACAGCACAGTTTCCTCTCTGCTCTTCCTCACTTCATTTGCCACCCACATGCCAGGATTGCTAATTATAGCAGCTCCAGTCACACCTAACACGCTGAATCAGTGTGAGCTCAGAGAGAGAGAGAGAGAATAACACATTCTACTAGAACCTTTAATCCAGAGGGTGATTTTTTAAATTGTCTCAGCTCAGTGGAAAAATGAATGTTTATGTGTATAAAGAGAGGATGGAGGGAGGGCACAGTGCCACCGGCTCTTACATGTTGATATGTATAACACTGATATGTCCTGTTTTATCTGAAGAAAGTAAAGCTAGTAATGTGATTCTACCCACTAACACTCGTGTTTACACTATTCACATCATTGACTTTGCACTGGTAGAACTGATAGAGAGCACTCGCCTCTTCCCATGATCCCATGCCCGTGATCAGATCTACTTTCTCAGTGAAACTGCAGACACTTGGAGAACATACCTGCACAGAGGCCCAGCAGTCTCCTTAACTGGAATTGGGCAGCACCAAATGCCACCTACACACGGATATCTGTCCCCCACGTCTGACTCGCATTGAAGCAGCAGATGTTCTGACTTTATAGGCAGGCTTTGTGGAGCTTTTTAAACGCTTTTTCTACAACCCATCCCCTAAATGCCACTCTGAAATAACTCTCGAAAACAAACCAAATCGAATGTGTCGTGTTGGAGCTGCTCTGTATCAGCCCCTGATGAAAGCTGACACCCCTCGGACGTGGCTGTGTGGATCTCTCCTCATAATGATGTGGAGGAGACAGATTTGTTCCGCCTCCACAGCCAGAGCCAATGCTCAGCGGCATACACAGGTGGAGCTCAGGGGATCGTGACGCCACCAGAATGCTACACCAGGGGGCGCTGGCTCGGAATTATAATTCTCATTATTATTCTTCATTCTGAAGTTATTCTGGCAGCTGAAATGATTTGTTTATGGATCCGTTCAGCGGTGCTTTATGAGGCTCAGTTGGCTTATTAGTGGCACACTGCTGCTGCTCTGATAGCGAGTTCATTTGGTGGTAATAGCCTAACGAGTGCAGTCAGCTCCCTGGCCATTGTGAATAGAGCTGGTCTGTGTTTTCCTCTTAGCTGTGTGGTTTGAGAACTGCTCAGACTGACAAACTGTGACTGGCAATAGTGCACACAGGTATAATTCGACTCTTTGGGCTGCTGCCTGGACTTCAAACCCCAGACTCGCCTCTCTTTTTTCGGCCAATGAATCTGCTAAAGGTAAAAGAGAAGCGGGGGGGCGGGGGTCGGAGTGTGTGAGGCAGGCAGGGAGGGCAGAGGAAGGACGAGGAAGACTGATTTTGGCAGCAGGCTTCCCTGGAGAGGGGTGTACTCTGTCACTGATGCCATCTCTTCAGTCTCTCTCCTCTCCTCCTCTCTCACTTTGCCCCCTTTCATATTCACATTCATGAAAAGTTCATGATGGTTGTCTCTCTGGTGCCCCCCCCCCTCTCTCTCTATCTACACATACACTTTTAGCCCAATCAATCCACTTAGAGACAGACTCTTAGAGAGGATGTAATAGCAGAGGCACGGGTGGTGGGGGTGGGGGGTGGGGGGAGGGAAAGAGAGGCCGATGGGGGGAGTAAATGCTTCATAGGCGGAGGGAGGGATGATTCGGGGAAGGAGAAATTATGTAAGATTCAGCGAGGGACGGACGGACGGGTGGAGAAAGAGGAAAAACCTCTTCATGCATGCAACCTGTGTTTACACCCACATTTGAGGGGGTGTCTCTCTCCCCCCGGGGGGGAGGTTTGCTGGGTGATTGGCTGCGACGAATAGGGTGCGGGTGCCCTTCACCTTGCCTTTCACTGCGCGCCCTTGACACTGTCGTAAAACATAAAAGCCCGTGTGAGTGAGTGCGTGCGTGTTGCAGCCAGCCACTGTGGCTGCGACCTGCGAGACGGGGAGACAATGAAGGGAGATGATTGTGTGCGTGAAGGAGGGAGTGATAAAGAGAGAGGGAGCGGGGTGTGTGTGTGGGAGAGGGGGGGTGGAGGAGGGAGTGATGTGCTGACAGGACAGGCAGACTTGGCGGAGAGTGGGAAAGGACACGGTGTCATCCGGTCGTCTTTCACCGTGTCGCATTAGGTATTTGGCTTAGGGAGCACATGCAGGTGCACATCAGCACAGGTGTGTGTGCCAACGCTGACCCCCCCCCACACACACACACACTTCCATGTTTGTATACAGCATACATGACACACAAGCTTTTCTCTTTTGGAACAACCACCCCCTCATTCACATGTAATTTGCAGCGGCAGACAGAATGCTGCTGATGTCGGAGTGGAGTCATTTAGCCCGAGAACGGTCTCGAAGCCTCGTTCTCATCTAAATAATTCACCTACACTCCGCTGGGTGCATTACAATGCTGAGGAGCGAGGTAGAAAAAGGGCACGTCGGTCCGTCTTTGCATTTCTGCGCACGCGTGTGCCTCCACGTTGGTGGCTCTGGTGTAAGGTGGATACTACGTGCTGTTCAGTCGGGGTCAGGAGAAGAGTTGGGGTTCGGACGGTGGAGACTGATGATGGTCAGAGTACATCCTGGAAATGAGTGTGAGTCAGTAGGATGTCCTCTGAAGACATGAAGGGATGTATGTGTGTGTGTGTGTGTGTGTGTGAGTGCGCTGTGATATGATGTCTTCACAGTGCAACTGAGGCCATGTGCACTTAGAGAGACATATACGGTGTGTGTGTGTGTGTGAGAGAGTAATATGCAGCACTTATCCTATGATGGCTTGTTGATGGGGGTGGGGGGGTGTAATGCATTCCTTTGGTCAGGACCTCGGCTCATACACACGTGGGCAGAGGATGACCTTGTTTTACCAAACAGGAAGAAAACGATCATTGAAAACTCACTGGGGGGTCAAATAAACTCTGAGCTGCTTGTTGGACCATCCGCCATCTTCACCATACACATGTGGTCAGACATACAGATGTGTTTCATATATTCTATTATTTATATTCTTTTACACTATGTTCATCTTCATTTGATTGCATGCATTATTCCGTTTTATTCTACCTCATTTATTTATTCATGAATGAGTTTTCATATTTATTCTTTTATTTATTTGTTTGTTTATTTATTGATTGTATTTTTTGCACCTATTTCAGGAAACATTCTAATTTCTTTTCTTAGTGTGCTGATTCTGAATGACAATAGATTCCACAGATGTTCAGTGTTTACACAACACACTATCGTACATGTTAAAATATGCTAATAGCTTTGGGCTGAGTAGTGATTCACTCAACAGTTTAGTACTGGGGTGACAACAGAGCAGCACCGATATGATCAACACTGTAAATCACGCTGATATGGTTCTAATCCCCACATTTGAGATGCAGCACTATCAGGGCATCTCTGCATGCATGGATTAAATCACTTCTGACAGGTTGAAGACAGATTAGAGGACACCTTCATGTATTTTGAGGGTAAAGCTGCTTGTATTTGCTTTTCAGGTCCATGAAGTTCAGGTTTTCTACATCTAACTTCCCCCTTCCCTTCTCTCTCTCTCTCTCTCT
>JAFBJT010084629.1:0-23129 GCA_016785325.1 Chascanopsetta lugubris
ATATCATAAGATATCATTTCATATATACAGTATATATATATATATATATATACATATATATATAATTATGTAAATAATTACAAAGTATATTATAATTTTTATAAAATGAAGATCAAAGCTGTGAGGCTGAGATGCTGCTCTGTGGGCCCTTTCACTCACATGTATAAACATGAAGGTAAGATTGTTATGCGCCTCATGGGCCAATGAGCAGCACAGGTGGAAGAACAGGGCCCAAACTCCATCTGTGTATCCAGTTCTAGTTACACATGCATGCTCAACTGTCACTCTACCTGGCTTTGTTTAAGGGGTGTGTGCATACGGCGGAACCACAACCTTTATCACTCAAAATGCCACTGATAATCCTTTTGAGCCACAACATACGGCACGTCCCCCATTCCACAGCACCGGGATTCCACGTCCTGTCTCTTCCTCTTGGATTGTTTGCGTTATGTCTGCCGAAGAAGAGACGAGGAAGTTGTGAGGGGAAGAGGACGTCTGAGTCACTCCGCCGTGAAACTAAGGAATGAACCAGAGGAACCTTCCTTCTTCCATGTTGACCGACCCAACTGTATTCAAACAGTCGAGTCATTCCTTTGGGAGACTCAGGCCGTGTGTGTTTACCATGCAATCATTGTGAAATGCTTCAGTAGCTCATTATAGCACAAATCCTCGGTCGCCCAAAGTGCAAAGAATTAGTGGGAATTAAAACATTCTGGTCTGTACATGCAGGCTGCAGCATGTAGGTCAAGGTATGTCGTCACTATACCGTCCAACACTGTGAGTACAGGAGTGAAGACGCTCTAGACACAAATCTTGACCACACTGTAAAATATTCATGTCAACAGGATTAAAGTTGTCCAAAGATGGTTACCAGCAAACGCGGTGGAATGTGGAATATGCAGAAAAAAATGGTAATTTCTTGTTAACACAAGGGGGCACTGTGTCTATGATTCAAGCATCTGAAATATAGATATGTTGGTCCAGTGTTGGACCATTGTTGTGCATGTGAAGTTTAGAGAAGACTGGATCATATATGTCCAAAAATAAAACTGGTTTGAAGGTTTAAATCCAAGATTGTAGTCTATGTACAAAAACAAGTACATCAAAATGTCATTCCCCATTTGCCTCATGGGGGCACCACTCGCCGTTCTTGCCCATTTATGATTGCAGTGCATGAAGCAACAGGCATTAATCCCACAGTTCGTTATGCAGATGTATAGCTTCTAATTATACCTATATGAACTTGTTGTAATTCCAGTCTCAGAATGCCTGTTGTTGTAGCTGTAAGCCTCAGCTTCTTTCCCTGCTGTTATTAAATATGCAGCTTAACGTGAAGGTGTGTTCACACGCACAACGCGTGACCTCGAGTAACCTGAGAGGACAAGAGCCTGTTCTGGGCTGTATTCACACAAAGAGTGAACATTTTGTTTAGCGTCATCCAATGACGCACACACACACACACACACACACACACACACACACACACACACACACACACTCATAACATACAGTGGTGGACAGCTGCAGGCTCATGTGTTCTCCTGCTACCCTGTTGAAGCCACGCAGCTCAGGCTGTGCTTCCGTTAGCGACCGTCATATCTGCTCCTCACCCTTTTTCTTGTCTCCTCATCTTCACTATGGGTGTGTGCATGCATGAGAGAGAGAGAGAGAGAGAGAGAGAGAGAGAGAGAGAGAGAGAGAGAGAGAGAGAGAGAGAGAGAGAGAGAGAGAGGAGAGTGAGAGAGTGAGAGTGAGTGAGAGAGAGAGAGAGGGGTGAGTCATGTAACATGCATGTTACTCTGCTGGGACATGTTTACCTGCCAAGTGTAAGAGTGATCCACCTGGTCTCCATGATACGAGAGAATTTCAAAAACAATCAAAACTGTCCACGTGGACAAGTCACAGAGAGGACCGTCACCTGGTACGTCACAGCTAATCATGAGGTAACGAAATAGTAATGTTTCCAGGGCAAGCGTTGCGACCACCGACTCGATACCGTTTGACACCAACAAGTACCATCGATCGGTCTTCAAGAAGAACAGGTCGTGTGAGCGCTTACGAGCATCCTGGTTTCCTATAGTGAAGAGGACCTCTCCTGTTTTAAAGGCTTGTCACTTCAAAGCTTAAAAGAGGTATAGTCTTTGGGTTAAGTTGTTTAGTTTGTCAGGTTTCTCTATGTAAAAGGGAGTTTATGTAGAGGGTTGGGTTTCCCCGTAAGTTAAGAGAGTTTAGGGCGCTGCATGTTTTCAGATGACTGGTGGTGATAGTTGAAAAGAGTTGAAGGTACGGTTGTGTTTGATGCCCGTTTCACGGTGGTAGAAAAAAAATGCTAATTCGCGGGTGCTGGCGGGTTTTCTGGTGTAGCATTAATGTGCTAAGTCAGCATTCGCATGACCCTGCAATCAACCTGGTGAACATGATAATCTCCTACTACATTCCCTTTTTTGGGCTCGGCCCACACCACCTCCGATTGTTGGCATGTAGCCATAGCTGTTAGCCAAACATTTACTGACAACTGGGGATGATGTCAACAATTTTTGATATTGCATTCATCAAGCGATAACTTGCTCTACAACATACTTTCAGGCTCCGCCCACACCACTACAATCACATCACTATGACCCAGCATTTACCCACAACTGCGGATGGTATTAACGATTTTGTTATTTCATCCTCCATTAGGATGAATCCGCAACTTTCAGTGTGACAGACACACAAGATCAGAGGGGATGATCACCCTGACCCTCGGTGCTGCTCGACTTCCTCAGGGCAGAGTGGATGTCGGTAAGCGGCAACAAAGGTTAGCTGGCTAACACTCTTGGATTAGCGCACCGTTACACACCTGGAGACATGTTTAGTTTAACAAATTATTTTTTTTTTTTTATAAGTAAACCAGATAATTAGACTATTGTGAAATAACAAATCAATCAAAACATACGAAAGCACTTATTGGCACTTTACAGGGTATTGCAATGTCTGCCCTTGATCCAGTAAACACAAGAAGACCACCCACATGGCTCCATCCCCTGTGTGGGCCTGGTGTGGATGTGGACCAAATCTGGGTCAAAATAAGTTGCTATGTGTTTATACTTCAAATAGCAAAATGCTATGTGGAGTTTTGGATCTTATTGAAGGTCAGGAAATCACTGTTGTATGGCACAGAACTGCATATTATGTTTTATCATTATTATTATTATTATCTAATGTATCATTATTTTACTTTATTTGTAAGTACTTACTTTATTTTTCTATAACTGTTGGCTGTAAGATATCATTTACACTGAAAGGATGTTGGACTCTCTCTCTCTCTCTCTCTCTCTCCCCCCCACCCTCTCTCGGGCTGAATTTAACACAAAGTGCCTTTGTCTGGCAGAGTGCCACGCCGTCAGTGGCCGGTGTTCAAAGAGAGCACGGGGTCATGGTTTGCAGATTAGGGTCAGTTTGATGTTTTGGTGGAGGAGGGCATGAGGAAAGGGTCAGGGTTAGGGTCTGGGTTAGAGCTGGCATGGGGAGGTGGGTAGGCGGGGGGCTGGGTGATCCTGCGTTACATGGAGCAGAACCATGTGCGGTACATGCCTGCAAATGCATTTCTTTTCGAGGCTGATTTCATGCTGCTCAGCCATGTTTTCCAAGCAATTACATCCCTCACCTTGATGCTGACACACTGTCTGTATAACATTAAACCATGACTGAGAGGGAAGTTATTTGTTAGACCTTGTAAATGTGATGTAACAAACTGCTTCGGTCCTTGTAAAACCATGTGTTTGAGCTTCAGTTTTGAAGTATTTGTGGTATAAATTACGCAACTTTTTTACTCTTTGGTTATCACCTTCAAGGTGCAGTTTGTAAGATCTGATTATATCTAGTGGTGAAGTTGCATGTTGTATCCATCACCTCACCCTCACCCTCAACCTCATATGGTAGACTTCATTTGACATTCAAACTCACGTTAAGCTGCATATTTAACAACAACAGAGAAAGAAGCTGAGGCTTACAGCTACAACAAAAGGCATTCCGAGACTGGAATTACAACAAGTTCATATAGGTATAATTAGAAGTGTTGTTGCGTCCTTCCTGGACCCTTTGCGCGACGCGTGTCCGTTGGGATTCAGAGGTGGAGAGAAAGGAAACAACTGGAGAGGTTCTTGGCGGAGAAACAACACGTTTATTATGAAATAATACTTACAGAGATCTCTGGGCTGGATCTGGATCGGCAGGTCACCACTCGAGATGGATCGTGCAGAGTCCGGAGAATCATCCGCAAACCGTCATTGTATCCCTTTCTTATATTTTCACTCTTTGGACGGTGCTTTGTGCTTTCTACCAGCAGGAGCCAACGTCTCCATTTTTCATTGCTCTGACTATTTGTTGGTCTTCCCTGCTCAATTATTTATTCCACAAAAGGATTTGTTTTTATCTTTTGCGAGTCTCACGGTTGTTTGCTTATATCATCGAGGAATGGCAGCGCTGGGAGCAAGGGGTCAGTGAGCGGCTAAGAGAGCGAACAATTCTGGCTCGTTTTACACAATAAACACAATCAAAATCCTCATCCTATCATGATAAACACAGGCACTGCACACATGACAAACATTACTTATCCTAACAGAAGCTATACATCTGCATAATTAGCAGTGTGTCCACTCTGGGCGACTGAAAAAACATGGCGGCCCCCGGAGAGAGGACCCGCTCCTCATGTACACATACATAGAAGTGCTCATTTGAGGGAAATGGAAAGAAATGTATATATCTAGGTGATTATAAATTCATGACAATGTCAGTGTGTAACTGTTTTGTCATATTTTTAATATCATCTTAATCTCTTTAATAAGTGACAACAATGACAGAGATCTTACACGGTGCACCTTTCAGGGATTTTCTGACAATGAACAAAAGTGGGATTGTTGCCTCGGGGCTTTTGTAGTAGGTGATCAGGAATGTGCAGAGATCTATGTCTACACATGCTGCTGATTCAAACGGCGTGTCTTTGTGATGAACACCACGCCAACACACGCATATGGAAATCTCAATGTCACTGAACTGGAGTAACCCTCTTTTAAGGTGAGGCCATACCTCTCAGCCAATCACAATGGGCCTAGAATCAGGCACCCTGTGTGAGCCAATGAACATGTTCGTGGCCCCCACCCCCACACCCATTCTCTTTTTCAGATTTCCCCGGCTCCTTTCGTTCTTTCTGAAATACCATTTGATGACTAACAACCAACTGCCGGAGGAAGACGTGGTTTGTTGGTGTGCGCTCTCGCCAGTCACTTTTTTTTCCTCCCTCTCTCGTTCTTGTATCTCTCTGGAGATCGTCTGCCACGCCATTGTGTGCAACTCATTCATTCACAAAACACACACAATACCCCCCCGGGGGAAATCTCTCAACCCCTGAGTCTACTCTGCTCACGGCGGCGTCTGTGTTTGCACTGATCAGGAAGCGCTTCCCGCTCAGGGTCACCTTTAATCTCCTCCTGTTCGGAGATGTTGTGGTCGGAGTTTGGAGCCAAATGCGTGTAAGTGAACTCAGGTATGTGCGCAGCAGTCGAGAGTAATTTGAGGTGAGAACACCGACACCTGCACTTCAGGGGTTGCATAATCAAGACAAGACGTGGCTGTTCCCCGCTCGACACAGACTCCCACTGAAAATCATAACATACAGTAAAACCCCAGGGGTCGGTTCCCATACACTAGGAGGACACGTGATGACATCTCCTTCATGACATGTCTGTGTTTACAGTAACACTAACCTGCTTATGGAGGATCGGTCTCCATATGATACAGAGGTAATAACAAGGTGGAGGCGATGGGAATGAAAACATTTACAGAGATAAACACGTTTGAATTACAAGGTGAAAAAATAATTTGAAAATGATATGTGTGTGAAATGGTACAGTGGTCCGAGTCTCTCTGCCTGTAAATACAATTCTCTAAATCTGCAGTGTCGTGGCTGCACGTTCCATCGTTCGATATGACGTAGTTCCCTCCCGCCTGAAAAGTAACTCCACCCACTTTTTTTTGCACAATGCCCAGAAATCTCAGGTTCCTGGAGAAATGAGAATACGGAAAAAAGGTCTGAATCTGTGATGTCATACACATCTGGGCCACTGGCGCCGTGGACTGAGCGGTGGGACGTGATGATAAATTGGAAATAGGCTCGGCACAGAAGCAGTTGGTAAATGAAAGTATCTGGAACGTAAACACAAGGGAGGGTGTGATCAAGTGATGCCTCGAATTCAATACAAAGCTGAGAAATGACAATCAGTGTCTTGCAGGGCTTGGATGCGAGCACTGACATGTTTTAAATATGTCAACAACAATAAAAGAATGAATTCCACATTTTCAGGAAAACAGATAACATAAAGTGCCTTTAGAAATAAATGATACGGTGCTGCAGTGAAAAAACCTGCCTGACCCTGCCCAGGAGCCTTGTCACAGCAGGCAACTTGAGTGTGCATAACATTTAACGTGCAGGAAGTTTCCCAGCTGAGCAGCAACCACCATATTGGAGGTGTTATCAAGGAGTAAAACCAAATCTTTGTCCGTTATCTGCCATTCTCCTGCTACTTTTTGCAACACCTTATGTAATACCTTTTCCATTTTCATATTCATAAAAACCAAAATGCTTCCAAATGCAAGCTTTTAATGCTGATGAGGGAATCTCACGCTCAGACACTGTAGCCAAAGAGTTAGCTTCAGCCATCTTCACCGAGTCCGCCCCTTCAGGTGTCCGTGCGGCATGCACAACTTTTACTTTCATTCCGCGCGCTGCGGTTGTGTTCCTGTCATTTAGTTATTATGAAGAATTATTATTTTTGAACATTTATGAATCTTAATCGAATCGTCACGTCCCATCGCGATGAATCAATCAATCAGTGTATGGGCACACTCACACTAATGCAAAGTAATACTCACAAAGAAGTCCGCACATCATAACAGCATCATAAAAACTCTTTTAGCTCTGGTTTTGGTCTTCACCATCTGCGTTAGCCACTAAATGCTCCACTATGTTGAATTAAAATAGAATCAGACACTAGGCTGAAAGTATGAACACGATACAAACATGACGTTTTTGACACATGAAACCAAAAAGATGAACTTAGAACTTTCCAATAGTGTTGCTTATTTTGACATTTCATAGTCATTCATCAAACTGGTATAACTGTGTATAACTTCAAAGTCACTCCCATCTCCGTCAGACTGAGGTTTACAGAGGTTAACAGCCTATGTCATCCAGAGGAATTCACAGTCATAACAGCAGAGAGAAAAAAAAGTTGCTGCAATACACCGAGTTCCCAGGGTTCTTTGTCAAAGCCCATCACCTGATGAGACTTCCCTCCCATACAGGGCGTGTCCTGTGTTTACACTGATGAGTCATCACTCCAACCCACAACACAGGTTGGAACACCAACAGGAGCTACGCCGCTACAATATGGTGCACTCATAAATATGATGAAAGGTGGAAACCAGTTACCACCTTTGCCTGGTGCTATTTTACTTTACAACCTATTGTTTGCTTGCCTGTGAAGTGGCTGACATTTTCAGCCGACGAGGTTCTGGAGCAAACGATGTAATTTAGGAAGTTTTCTATTTGACTATAATTGGTTTGACATTTCAAATGAACTCGGGTAACTGAAAACAGGCACACACTGAGGAGAACCTGGAGGCAAAGGCAGAGCAGGAACATTAAGATATGCACATTTCCTATAGTTTTTCTTTTTTTACTTGTTTGATTTTTAAATAGTTTTGAAGAAAGAAAGGTTCATGCTGTGCGAGTGCACACAGACACCGACTGAAAGGAGAAGGCAGAGCCAGAGGCAAAGGGCGTTAAAAGCTTATACTTATATTTGACTGCACTTTTACATTTTATTGCATTCGCAGTCTGACTGAGCGGCTCTGTGGTTCACACACACACACACACACACACACATATATATCTAAACCGACATGGGAGGGATGATATGCACCAGTAAACTGGGTCGATCCACACACTTCACAAATGTAGCTCCATTCCATCATAGGTGGTAGAAACTATATATAATAATAATAATAAGAAGAATGATAATATTGATGATGATGATAATAATGATAAGAACAACAACAACAATAATAATAATAATAATAATAATAATAATAATAATATAATGATAAAAAAATAGCGCACTCTAAACTCCCCAAACTCATCATTCCATGATCTAATGATTCTACCACATACAAAGATATGTCATAGACTATATCACAGATAGAGTGCAGTATAAGCTCGTTTCAAACTAGTGAATGAAAAACAATGGAGCCTATACCTTTAATATAATTACACATTAACCTGCTACACTGGAAACATTAATCATTAGCACTGATGTGAAACTGATAAAATCCTTGAAGGCGGCGCAAGTTAATCATTATTGTAAGTCACCACATTAGGAGGATTCGAACGTGTGACGGGAGTACGCTCTCTGTGCACCGACGGCCACTCCTGTCAGGGGCTTCACCTAGAGAGAAAAAAGTGTGTCTTTGAAACACACCGCTGGATTAAAAGAGATTAACAGTAAATCCTCATTCCACAGCGGCGTGGTTATGATGAAAAGTGAAGTTCCCTTTGAGGTGGGATCTGTCTGCTGCTGCTGTCCACCGCGTTTGATCCACTGTAACTACACGTCATATGAATCAAACCATGTGACTTCAAAGACAAATGCGTTTCACGGATTTGACGTGGCGCCGGCACGATAACGTCTGCGATCGGAATCGACGTCTTCACCGAGCGGCTCTACTGTCTTATCTTAAGCGAGTGTGAAGTCATTCAATCTCAAACATCCGTGTTACTAAAACCAACCGCATGCCGATTAATCTACATTAGCAACCCTAGCGAATGTTGTTGTGTGACTCTGCCATAAAGCGGATTGTATTGGTTATGCGTGCGGGCTAAAGACATGTTGTAATCGCGCACGCACTGAGGTGGCATTGTGTCACTCGTGTCGCGTATAGGCTCGTTCAGCTTATTGATGATGTCAGCGCTAATGTGGTCAGACCGTGAAACGCGCAGAGCTGATAAACACACATGTCAGTCACACCCTGTCTGCCACTGAAACATTCAAGTTCACCATCAAGTCTGAGGGAAGCTCACGGTGCATTAAAGGCACAGTGCGTACGATTCAAGTGAAATGATCTCCACATCACAAAAGATCTATGTCCATGTTTTGAGGCCCATAGAGCAGGTGTTGTCTTCTCGCCCCGCAGCTTTGATGCCCATTCATTATAACTGTAGGGCAAAAATATAGAAGTAATGGATTTTCTTTTTAATGGAAAAAACCTGTGTCAGCAATTATTAAGGGTATTTGATTAAACTCATAATAGTATCCACTGTTTTAAAGATATATTTTTCTCAATGCTTATGGGAAAAAGCCTTCTGGGCCACATTGTACAGCATAGCTAACATAGCAGTTGCAGTACCACCATTTGGCCACTGTGTGTATTTTGCCTCAAAGCTCAGCATATCCACTTTATTCTTTGATTGGGTCCTATAATCATTTCCGTTTTCCCAGAATGGACAAAAAGGGGCAGCTGTGGCAGAAGGGTGAGAGGAGCTCCAACCAGGGGGTCAGGGGTTCGATTCCTGCTTCCCTTCACATTGTCCCATGTACTCATAGATAAAAAAGAAAGCTGATAAAGCGCTATATATAAACAGTATAAGTTCTCTTACTTGCTCGGAGAGGAAGGTCACCTTGGCATTGTGACTATATCCTACACACTGTGCCTTTAAGAAATCACAAAAAAAACCATAAAGAAATTATGAAATTGCGAAATACGCTATAGCGTATACGCTATAGCACCTCAATGGGAAGGATGCCAATTTGCATTCTTACGTCTTGTGATTGTAAAAAAGTCTAAGCTGATTTCCAGCAGCATAATCAGAGAAATCAACGTCTGGTTAAAAAATGTACCATTGTCAGAGAGACGAATGTATTCTTTTGTAACATGTGAGCGTTACATAAATCCTATTCTCTACAGATTATAGTGTTTCCCCCCCATTTTCTTTCTTTTTACATTCCTCCTCCTCGTCTGGCTTGTTCCCATGAGAAAGTCTCAGACCGCACCTCTGACACCAAACACAGCAGAGACAACAGTGATCAGCATCAGAGGCTGCCTGTGTGTGTGTGTGTGTGTGTGTGTGTGCGTGTGTGTGTGTGTGTGTGTGTGTGTGGGAGGGGGGGTATGTGCGTCGGCGCCCAGTACAGTCCACAATATTGTTCCATTTACAGTGTTACTCTCTGTGTCAGTGTGGGAGATGTTTTCTGTTTTCAGAAAGCAAAATGAGAACAGACTGCCACAAGTGCATGTACAAGCATGTGAAGCGCAGAAGTCCTGATGAAAGAGCGACAGAGTAAAGTTCCAGTCCAGCCCATAATTTTTTTTACATGATTCAATTTTTAAAATGTATCTTTCTTCATTATGATTATTTGATAAAGAGAATTGATGACGTATGTTGACAAAGGGCGTTTAAAAAAAGGAAAATAAATAAAATCCAAATACACAGATAAGTAAATTCATTGATAAAGAAATAATGAAACAAGTCTAATTATATTTAATTCATTTTAAAAAATGTTCTCTCTCAGTCGATGTTCCGTCCTTTCACCAAGCTTCATTTAAATTGCAGAAAGTACTTTTTATTGTAATTGATAAAAAAAAAAGAAAAAAAGTTGGAGGTCAAAACCTAAACTTGACCGGGTTAAAGGAATAAACATTATCAAATAACAAATATCTACCCACACTGTTTGGAAGCAATGGGCAGGATATCTATCGAGAATGGTGCAATGTACCATATTGACCTATGACTGAGTGGACCTTGTGTTTATTCTGTAGCCTGGACAAGAGTTTTTCTAATATTGACTGTCAACAGTGAGTCATGTGACCTCATGTCTCTCTGAGGCACTAAAACAAACAAACTGTACATTAGTAATTTAGCCCCACTCCCATACCAGCGACTCAGCTTTCACACTGATCGGTCACAGGGTCACTTCCGGCGCTCATCATTACATAAAATTCACCGTTACTGGAACTGCCCATAAGGAATGAGATGATAAAACCAACACTTGGACACACTTGTGACTTCCTATAATCAATTCAAGGATAATCATGCAACATTTTGATCAGTGGAGATTTTATCACTGATGACTAATTTCCTTTTTTATTTGTAATTTTATTAGCGTCACTCCTGTTCAGAAAACACTGTAGTTTCTTCATACTCTCTCCCAGACATACTCTGTGAAGCTCCTCCCCCTCAATTATATTTTCCGAAAAAAGCCCTGATGGCTCTGATTGGCCAGCTGACCCAGATTCTTATGATTGGTACGTGTTGTAGGAATGGTCTCTCTCCTAAAAACAAAGAACATCTGTGCGAGCCACTGATAGACAGCAAAACACATTAAATACACACTCTTATCCTTTGCTTACCTGAAAGTACTGAATAAGCAAAATTCCATCAGTGTTGATACATTTAAGATCTCACCCCTAAAAAGGTCATTCTTGACAAACCGCGTGGTGGTTGGCTGATGTGGAGGTGCGAAACCCCACCTCTGAAGTTAGTAAATGGGACATAGGACAACTGCAGTAAGTAGCTGTTAGTATCTTTCCTACAGGCAGTTTCCGTCACTCGGCGTAAAAGATCTTATCACACTAATGTTTTTTCCCTTGCACACTTTTCCGGCACGTTTAGCTCAGGTAGTTTTTTGAAGCAATAAAAATGTAATGATTTACAGCTGAGACCGATCGGTTCGGCTGGTTTAATGACTCTCACGCACTCTGCCTGGCATGTGGGGTGTTTAAGATGTATTATGTGAGTTTGCTTTGAGTTTTCTTTTCTGAAAATGATTGTTAAAACAATCAACGAGATTTTATTGCTTTATAATCCACTGTGAGATAACAGGGTGGCAGTTTGTGCGGGTAAGATACGTAAGTCTGTAATTATCGTTTGACATATCTGGGAAGAGGTCGTGGCAAATATGTGACATTCAGACACAGCCAGTAATTCTCCACTCGACAAGAGTCATTCCATTGAGAGGAGGTGAAGGGATGTGATTCTGATTCAGACTTGCAGCTGACCAGGTCAATCGGGTTTACACGGCCCTGCTCAGACGCCATTGGCTCGCTCGTATCTCCAGTTGTGTGTTGTGTGCAGGGGTGTGGTCATTGTCCAATATGGTGTGATGCAGCCACTTCCTGTCCACAGCTGAAGGCAGCCTGAGGACAGCGAGGAGCTCAGAGCCAGACAGAGGTGTGGCTGGTGGAGGGGGTGGGGCGGGGTTAGGGGGGTCGCCGGGGCTTAACTATGGGAAGACGACCCCCATGGCCTCACCTGACCTTCGTGCCCTGGAGCCAGGGAATAAAGCTCTTTTATGGAAACATGGGAACATAACCGCAGCCCTGTTCATCCACCAGCAGAGTCAGACCAAACAGTCAAGCACGACAAAGTGAAATAATTGTAATCCTAAATGCTTTTTATGCCAAAGCTTACAACATTTTAAATTTACATTTTTATACCATTTGACTTTAAACTTTTTTATGGTACTGTAATTCGCCTGTAGCCCTGAGCCATTTATTGGCTTTTCATTTGATACTTTATCATTTGTCCAAATATATACAGATATATATATAGATAAAATCACATTTTTTAAAACTTTTAAAAAGATGAGTTTATCAAAATGCCATTTATTTATGTATGTATTTATTCATCTGTTTATTATTCTAATTATTGTAATTATCATTAATATTATTATTATTTGTTGTTGTTTTTATTATTATATTGTTGTTGTTATTGTTATCATATAGATTATTGATCAACTTTTTTACAATATATTTGTTTTAACAAAAGGTGCAGTGTGTAGGATTTAGTGACACCTAGTGGTGATGATGTATGTCTAAAACATCTAAAAACATATCAGCAAACCTTTGGTCTTTTTCAGCTTTTGTCAAGACAGGAGTTTGTCCATTCTAGGCTACTGTGAAAACATGGTGGTAGAATTTTGTTGGGAGAACGTGCAACATACAACTTCACCATAAGACGTTGCTAAATCCTGCATATTGTGCCTTAAACCAAAACAATGTATAATCAGCTCATAACACAATTGGTTCGTCTCGTCCCTCAGTTTGTTTTGGAAAAGTCATTTGCCCTTTGTGATACTAAAACGGCAGCAGGTGCTTCTCCTCAGGCCTCAGGTCGCGGACTTGACCTGTGGGATTCTTCCACCAACGTTGTTAAACGGAACTCAAACGCAACTGACGACAGCTCCGACCGCCTTCAGCCTCTCAGCCCGCGGCTTTTACGTTGTATAACCCGGCCCGCACGCGCTCAAGTCGGTCAAGGTAACGAGGAAACAAATGTGACTCCATAACAGGGGTGCCAAAGCAAAGCGTGACGTGTGTGCGCCAGCGGAAAGTTAGGAGTCCTCACACACACAGGCCAGGTGAGGGTGTAATTATAGCCGCATGTAAACAAACAATGTACAGAGAGACAAAACATAAACATAGACCGCAGAAGTATGTGGTCTCTGATTGGATGTCGACAAGATAATCTGTCTCACCGGATTGTGTATCGTTGTGCACCTTCCTATCCTGAAAAGGATGTGTTGTGTTACAGTGTGAGCTGCGCTCTGCTTTCCTGTTGACCTCATGATATTCCTCAGATATCGGACACGGTCATGTGCAGCTGTATGACGATAACAGAGACACCTGAACACTGTAGGGGGGCTCTATATAAAGATGGATGATACATCGTCACTTCCTGCCATTGTCAAAAGCCAGACTGTAAATTCTGTTTGACATTAGATTCATGTTCCCCATAGGATATAGTTTGATCAATCGTGTGATCCCTTTCATCTATCTGTATTTTTAGCCAATCAGAAAATAATATGATGCTAATGAAATTGAAAAAAGTCACAATAGAGCATGTTTCTGCATTGCTGGCATTACCATTAACTTTGGGAAAGACATTCATGCTCCCCAGAGGATGAACTATAATAAATACGATGGTCCCTTTAATCGGCCTGCATTTCAAGCCAGTCGGAAAATAATATCAAGCTAGTGAATTGGGAAAAGTTACAATAGAGCATCTTTCTTCATTGCTGGCATTACCATCAAATTTGAGAAAGGCATTCATTCTCCCCAGAGGATATTCTGTAATAAATACCATGATCCCTTTCATCTAACTGTATTTTCAGCCACTCAGACAATAATATCACGCAAATGAATTGAAAAAGTCACAAAAGAGTGTGCCTCTTCATTGCTGGCATGTAAACATTGGAGCCATTGCGCCTCAGAGCCGCTCAGATAGCAACCAAGGACAAAGTTATCGGAGCTTATCTATTGTTAGCATGCTAGCATAACAACATTGGCACCATGGAGCTTTAGAGCCACTATCACATAGTTGGGGACTCTTTTAGCTTGGATACAGACAACACGTCATGAAACACGATGCGGGACGACCAGGCCCGATTTCACATCCCTTGAATGTGATGCCAACCACCAAACGGTAAAACTACTCATGGTGAAGTCACATGAGGAATGCGCACTTGCATGGGAACGACTGAGTCGCACACTAACCTGCTGAATAATGTTTCCTTGTTGTAAAACCCTGAGCTGGTTCCACTTTATTTGCCAGACCCCCCTGTGTGGCATTAGCCCCAACAGACTGACTCCATTGACATGAATAAGAGGCTGCTTTTACTCACACAGTGGAACATGGTGCTAGTTTCCAGATTCCCATTCTCTCTAATTGAAAGAGTTACGTCAGAAGAAAGGACATTTGGCCTCTAATGTCATGTAATTAATAACAATGTAAACTCCGAAAAGGCCGAGCAGATGAGTCAGGTTGGATTGATCTCAGAATGAAAACAAGTGTAAAGCCTCTCGGAGAATGGTGTAATCCTCCACTGCTGCAGGCTTTTCTTATCACACTATCAACAGCAACATTCTCTCCAGATCGCCTTTCACGTGGACGGTTTGTCCAAACACTCTCATGAAACATATTCTTTGAAAACAATAGTCAGGTCCTTCGTTGTCGCTCATATTCTGAGAAAGTCATGGAGGAACGTCTTGCTTGGAAAGGCAGAGAGAACAGGGGCAGGGGCAGAACCTTCGGGCTTTCAACTCAGGCCAAACGCCGACTTGCATGCCATGACTGCTCAACTGGCATCACAATGAACACACCACACGAAGTGTGTGTGTGTGTGTGTGTTTCCACAATGTGTAACAAAAGAGACAACTTTCATCTGCTCTTCACTCTGACATCAGTGCGTGAGTGGACGTTCAGGATCACATGAGGTGACCTCAGGCCGCCTCTCCGCAGCCCGATCCTCCTCAGGGCAGCGGCCGGAGCCAACATCCCAACATGTGGTGTTGTATCCTCCACCACCAGCACCAGCACTACCAGCAGCCTTTAATCTGAGCGGCACGTGGCACTGGGTACCCAGCAAGACAGAGCCTCACATGGCCTGCTGTGCCTAATGATCTGGAAGCGATGACTTTGTGAAGGAGGGTGAGAAACAACATTTACATTCGGTCACTCAAGTGCATTCAGGCAAACTGTGAATGTAAACTAGCTTAAAGGTGCATTGTGTAAGATTCAAGTCAAAAGGGATTTCTTTGCAGACATTTTTTCATCAGATTGGGAGAAGGTCCATGAATGAATTACGAGAACTGGATACTGTGTCAATTTAATATAGAGAAATATGAGACATAAACTACCAAACGTTTGAACAATACTTGTTCAAACGTTTATTTGAACAAGTTATGACAGTACCTGTCCTTTAATAACATTTCAAGTATATCTGAGATTCATTCATGGACACAACAATGATGGGGGAAATGATCATGATAGGTCTGCTTTACTGTAAACTGCGTTCCCATGGTAACAAGAGAAAGTAAACCGTGTTGCCAGGACAACAAGGCATAAATCAGTATCAGATTTAGTATCTAATATCCAGATCTAGTATCCAGTATCTAATAACTCAGATTGAACAACTTGAAATACCTGTCAGACAACGTGGGAACAAAAGCACTGTCCAGTCCTGCTGTTTGCTGCTATTGTCAGGGCCCTGGAGTGAAGGTGCCATTAAAATAGCTTTGATTATTTTTTTTTTTTTTTTTTGTCAGAATCGCTTATTCTGAAGGTTTAACATAATCCAAAATAATTTTGGATTTACAGAGAATCATGGACACACTGAACTGGCTACACGTGTGTATCGCTTTGAGACCAGAAAAAAAGTCATCTTGGAGCATTCCTCTACACCCAAAAGATAGTCGGCCATTTTGAATTTAGTAGCCGTTTTTGGCCTTTTTACACATATTTTTAACAAACTTATTCTGGTAAATATTTGGATCCAATGTCTTTAAACAATCCAGCTCCCACAAGCAGGTTCACTGACTTCTCTCCAGCTCATACCCAGGACTCTCTAGAACCTTGAACGTGGTCTGGCACGGCTGAACGTGATCCCACCTCTCCTATCAATGCTGTGAGAGCGTGACATGTGGAAAATTGTCCGCCCTCACACGCCTCACATACACGCACCAGGTGACAGTGTAATTATAGCCCCATGTAAACAAACATAGCCGGTAGTCTGTCGAAACATAAACACGGAACAAGCCATCCCTGATTGGAGGCTGGTTTTGCCAAGCCCCGACTCTGATTGGTCCATGTGGATTGTGTATGCTCACTTCTTCGAAAGGGCCATGTTGTGTTACATGTGAGTTGCTATCCACTTTCTCTTTGGCCTCATGATTTAACCCAAGAGCAGCATGACGATAGTAAGACAAACATGTGGACAACCGAGAAGCGAATGTTGCTTCAAATGTAAACTTGAGAGTGTTGAATCTGTTTGTGGATCACGTGTAAAAAGTTCACATGCAACGTAGAGGCAACGTTAAATAGTTTGTGTTGAAACAGAGATAAGAACGGTGCATATGCTTGCCACTGATGAAGCCATCGGGGGTTCAATATGTTCCTCAAGGACTCATGCTAAATGGGTGGGAGGGTGGAGGGGGTGGGGGCAGGGCAGGGATCAAACCTCGGACCATCTCATGTATGGACAACTTGTTCTATCGCCTGAAGGACAGTATGTGAGTTACGTGACTGTGGACAAGAGGCTGAATGTCCACCTGAGAGAGGGACATGGGGTGAACAAGCAGGAATTTGAGGGGCATGGGGTGAAAGAGCAAACTGGACATTTGTTTGTACACAGAGGTCGGACTGGTCCCAGCACAAATATTTAATCTCCCACGATAGAACAAGCTCCGATTAACTCACGTACACTTTATATTCTGCCAATTGAATGAAACTAAATGTGCTAAATCATCAAGTTATCGGCCTTTTGACCAACTAGCTGAATCATCTATCTACTATGTTCCTGGTGAGGTACACGGTGTGAGATTAAGGTCACAGTATTTTCATATAAATATGATATAATAAAGAGTCATGTTTTAGTTACTATTTGTGGAAAAGGTAAACAGGGAAAGGTGAGGAAAGTACACCTTTACAACAAAGCAATGTTAACTGAGCAGACTGATCCAACCAATGCACACCTGCTCATTTTCGGAATACTGCAAATTGAACAAAATGGTTTCAATCACAACAATTATCTTATCTTGAATATTCTCTCGTCCAACCATCTGAATCAGGGGTGTCCAAACTAAGGCCTGCTGGCCAACTACAGCCCGTGGTCCATTTTTCATTGGCCTGCAGCAAATTCCAAAAACATATATAATGGAATGTGGTTATGTAAAAAACAAGTCAAACGTTGGGGGTAATTAAACATTTGTAAAAATGTCTCTATATATTCGCTCTGTAATTACATTTCTACAGATTGAAGTGACAAAAAGTTGACAAAATCTTACACACCTACACCTTCAATAGTGGCCCAGACTTTTATGTATTTTTCTGGATGGTGGCCCTCAGGGAAGAATCTCAATGTACAGACGATGACTCAAGAGATTCTAAAGAATCTCAGTCCGGCTTGACAGTTCAACAGAGCTGAAGAAATGTGCAGTTGAAAAACTATGTGCGGAATGAACAGGTAGAGGATGAGAGGTGAGGTCACTGCACTGGAATGAGGCGTCTAAATCATACCATGTCAAGTGCGCTGAGACACTTCCTCTCTTACACACCTCCCAGGCATTTTCAGGGAAATAAGACATGACAACACACCGGATGCGGGGGGTGGTGGTGGGGGGGGTGTATTCTGTGTGTTCTGTGATACAGGGAGGAGGCTGCCACTTCATTTCACTGCTCCGACATGCACGGACACATGCTGCTGTGTCAATGCAACTGAGGAATGTTTGCGACATATTGGATTTTGTATCGTTCTGACTCAAGAATCCACACTGTGAATTACAGGGAGGTTCAACTCTGCGTTGAAAGATGTGTGTTGATACCACTGGACGTTAGAGCCTGTGTGGCAACAAACACGTGCACTTTTTCAGCACTTGGTTCACCATGTTGCCCCCACGGGTTTCAAACCGAGCCAAAAAGGTTTTTGCTAGAGTTTTTAGTTTCTTCATATTCAAAATGGCCACTCGAAGCACTTTACTGTACATTCTTTGGCATTTACCCATTCTATAAGAGCACGGGGTAATTTAGGGTTCAATGTAAGCCCAAGGATACTTCACCATTCGGAAACAAAAGAAACTTGATATAGAACCGTAAACCCTCCGGTCAGAGGACAACCTCTCTAACCCTGGAACCACAGCCATTAGGGCTCAAGAACGGAGCTGCGGTTAAACGAGAACATGAAGATTTGTGGCTCAGGAGTTAAAGTGGATGGACCACTAACCAGAGGGTTGGTGGCTCAATTTCAGTCTTACCCCATTTTATGTGCCAGTGTCCTTGGGCAACAGCTCAAATGACTGAAGTATGAGAGAGGAAGTAAAACTGCAACAATACTGCATACAACATTACAACTACCCTTACATACCAAGACCATTGTAAGTGTAAAACAGTGTTTTCTATTATGCTGAATGAGTTTGAGACGCGCACACACACACGCACACGCACACACACAAACACACACTCACTTGCATATATACACACAGGTATTCCAGGCTTTCATTTCGGTCGTCCCGAGATAACTCAGATCAGCGAATGCACCTGCTTGTCGCTCAGGCTTCAGTTTCACTCGACATCACTGTGACCAGAGTTTACTCAGATAGAAAACTGTGGTTGAGGCACATTTGATAAATGGCGTGGCACCTGCAGAGCTCTGTGCAGGCTCACGCAGGTGCAGTTACAAGCACCATCACCAAAGGTCATCGATTCATACCGAAACGAGAAATGGGGGATTAAACAATGGTTTGCACCGTCGCTTCACCACAACAGGTTCTTGGTTTGAATCCTGGTGTGGCTGTGGGGTTCAAACACATGCACACCGTTGTTTCAGTTTAACTGTAAACACCACTGAGTCACAATCAATGGCGGCAGTATAGATAAGAGATGAGAGAGCGCTGTAACCCACGAGTTTACACGCATTTCCAATGACCACAACTGCATCATTAAAGGCAGTGTGACACATTTAGATGGAATTATGTCCCTAGCTACGGGCGTACTGAAGATAAATTGATCATATTAATATCATTGAAAATGTAGAAATTGACATTAAAGTTGCTGTGTGTACGATTTGGTGACATCTGGAGGTGAAGCTGCATGTTGTATCTATCCCCCCCCCTTATGAGCATGCAGGAGAACCTATGGTCGACTTCAGTTGTCATTCAAACTTGGAAGGTGTTTGTTTAGTGTGTCCACTTTGGGCCACTGTAAAAACATGGCAGCCGCCGTAGAGAGGACCCACTCCTCATGTAAATATACATTAATGGGCTCATTTACGAGCAATGGGGCATTTAGGTGATTAGAAATCAATGAAAATGACAGCATGTCATTGTCTCGTGATTTTTCTTAAAAGTGACAAAAATGACCGAAATCTTACACATTACACCTTCCAAGGGGCAGTCCACGTAGTGAGGGTACTCAGTACCGTCACTCACGTGACGTATCCGTCTGTACAACTGTTACGCATCTCCCACACCTCGCGCTAACACACAAACAACAATGGCGGATTACTTGTAGTCCGATGTGTCCCGGGGCATTAGTTCCACCTCGTCGTCGGTCCACACGAACGTCTCCCTCCTCGCTTGCGTGGTGTTTGGCGGCGCCATCATGAAATTCTTCTTCTTCCACTTCCTCAGCACACTCTTACGTTTGTTTACATCGGGAGAGTTTGGCGCGCGAGCCCTGAGTCTTCTTCTCCGTATGTCTGTGGCAGCGTTACAGCGCCACTCAGGCCTGGAGGCGGAACTACAGCTAAACGACTGTCGTTCCGTGAATCGATATATAAATACACACACTCATTTCAGTCATCAAAACAAAAGGCACAGGCGTCAGCTTCTACAAATAACATGTGTATTTTATTATTTTTTTCCAAAAGGTTTATGTACATATATACAAACTATAGACACAACCCAAAACAATAAGCCACATACAGTAACAGCAACACAAACACAGCCTCCTCAGAAAGATTGTGTGCAATGAGATCAGGTGTCTCCTTCAGTTATACAGTGTATCAGTAATCTCGCAGCAGAAAGGCACATTTCATGGGCATGTTACACACAATCTCCCACTTATTAAAACACACACACACACACACACACAGACAGACACACACAATACTGCAACTGGGATGTGCTCTGATAAATAACGTTGGTCTTGCAGTGCTTCCATTCTTAGAAAATATTTTCAAAATGTACAGTACAGCGACTACAACTGCTGGTATCCGTCCCCTTTGCACAGATCTGCACTACTTCACTATATGTCCACACAAAAAGGAACATTCCGACAACTCTCTCTCTCTCCCCCCAAAGCAGTACGATATTTAGGACTGCCCGCCCCCCCCCAAACCCACCCCCCCTCCTGCTCCCAGCTTGCAAGACGCTGTCCAGCTGCTTCGTCCGCTGGACAGAGCTCAAGAGTCCAAGTTTGCAGAAATAGCCCGAAACCTGAAGCTCCTCCCCCACCGTGCGCCGACCAGTCCTCCTCCTCCTCCTCCTCCTCCTCCAATGAAAAGTGCTAAAATCAAGAGAAGGCGGAGCTTCTCCTTGATTCATGTTGGGTCCCCCCGTGGTGATGGTGCATTGGTTGTTAGAAGTGCTAAGTTGTTACATGGGCACCCTGTTGATAACAAACAGAGGAATAATCACACACCGTTTTTCAGTTTTTACTTGAATCGGCTTTAATTTGATGAGTTGGCAAAATTTTAAATTGCATTTCGTACCTTTTCCTTGGTTTCACTTCCCATCCATCACGACATTTCACAAATGTTATGGAGTCTCCGGGTGAAATTTCAGTTTTTGAAGGGTCTTGGGCACAGAAAGTAAACCTGCAACAATAAAATTTAAAAAAAGGAAATAAGCCTCTTAGCATCACCATTACCATTATCAGACGAGTACAATAAGCCGTTCATGTGTGGCTCCTCCCCCTTTCACTTACTTCTTCTGCGTCTCTCCTGCTTTCACGCGAATCCTCCGGACCTCCAACACCGGCTTGAGGGGTTTAGAGTTCCAGGCCGCGAAGTACTGCTTGATGTTCTTGTACAGGGAGCTCATTGATTCAGCCTCTCCCTCCCAGCTCAGCTTGATCTTCAGCAGGTCACCGATGTCCTCCTCAGTGAAGACCAGGAAGGTGTTGGTCAGGTTCAGGCCAATGGTCTGATCGTGGCTGCGCCAAAGAAAGGACACAGTGGGTTGAGTTACGTGGCCAACCATTGAGTTGCATACGGTTAAAAAGGGTCAAATTAAACCAATGAAAGACAACGGCAGGCTAAATTAAAACCCTTTGCCTGACAATCTGAGCTTTGCTTCTCCAACCAAGGTCGTGACAAAGGCTTTAAATTAGCTTGCGCTGAGGTGAAAGTGACTCGAGTTCCTCCCCTGACCTCGCAGTGTGACACGGAGCTACGTGACTGGCATTTTGGAAAAAGGTCAATCAGCGCCAGCAAAGTTCAAGTTCCAAATGTATAATGGCGGCAGTCCGTGCGCTCACAGCTGACAGGTTGGGGTCGGTAACGAGTCGGGCGGATTCACGCGCCGTCACGTCTGTGTTGGGAGGATACGAGATTCGGCGCTTACACGTTGACAAACATGTTGCTGGTGTCGTTGAGGCCGCCGTACAGCTTGACGTGGAAGGTGGGATCGGCGTTGTCGAAGTGTTTTCGGTTGAACACGTGCATCTTCATCTGGTAGTGGTAACCTGGAACGAAATGAGGAAAGGGGTTCATGTCCAATCGGGCGCGCGCGGCTGTAGGTGATGGCCGCCTGGAGTCGCGAATGACGCCAGACGGGACATTGGAGAATAAACAAACTCTGCCGTGACTCACTACCGTTCCTCATCAGCCACGTGCGGATTGGACTGCGACTCACCTCCGAAGGGCGTGACGGCCCGCGTCTTCAGGTACATTCTGCTGTTGCGCCTCTTGCGCATCTTCCTGGTGTTGTATCCGATGTTGTTGCAGCGGTTCTTGCGGCAGCTGAGGCAGATGCCCTTCTTGAAGCGGTCGGGGCCCGTGCACTGGTAGGCGAAGCTCATGTGGTCCTTGTTCATGAGAGAGTCCACGAACAGGTGCACGGCGCGCTCGTGCTCGCAGTCGATCACATCCCTCCAGCCTGCGGAGGCAGAGGAGGGTGGGTTAGCTCAGCCACACATCGACGGGCGGGCGGGCGGGGTGGGCCGACTGGCGCCGGTTTGTGGAGCGCTTACCCCCTGACGCTGCCAGGATGTCAGCCAGGGTACAGCCGGGCTGCACCTCGCCACCGTTGGGGTAGATGTCGATGTCCCCGATGGGCTGCCGGATCCCGATGCTGACGCCCAAAGCCTCTCTGGAATAGGTGTGAAGAACGTCAACGAAGTCGGCATCGTCCGGAGAGAGACGCTTCTGTTCCTCCACACCCTCGAACATGAATCCTGCTGGGTCCAGACCTGTCGGACACACGGAGACCACGCGGTGTCAGAAGAATGACTGCGCAGTTTCTTGGGAGTTCCTGCAGATTCGTGTTGAAACGATGCGTCGACTCTGTTCCATTGTGAAAATTATTCGATTACAATTTTC
>JAFBJT010084882.1:0-11713 GCA_016785325.1 Chascanopsetta lugubris
CATGTTATCCCCAGCAGAGGAACGCACTCAAAGCATTCAAAATATAACATTACCAAAGCACAACACGAGACATAAACCGTCGCATGCCGACTTTGGACTTCATATATCACACACGACTGACATAAAATGTATCTTTCACCCCAGGTGCCGTAACTCACCTCTGTTTGTTTCAAATAGCTGTGACCTCCACCAGACACGACGTACCTCACATGAAATAACTGGTCCCTTTACGCATGCGCACCAGATGAAGCAACGTAGAGTCTGATTGGTCAACAGGCGACTTACTTCTTCTTCGATGCCTGATTTGAACCCAGGGTGCATGTGATGTCATGACGCATGACGCCACCTGCTGCCCCTCAGTCGGCATCAATGCTAGAATGAATGATTCACACTACATTAGGAATAGAGGGATTTATATGCCAATGTTCTCTGATCAGTAATAATATAATCACGATTATTATAGAATCGATCAAAAACATAATAATTAAAAATGACAATGAAACACAACACAGCATAGTTTTCACTTATGTCGTTATAACCACAACTATTATGATGTTACATATGATGTTACATTATTATTATTATTATTAGTATTTTTTAAATTATTATTATTATCATCATCATCATCATCATCATCATCATCACCATAATTATCATTATTATCATCCTCTAGTACTGTACTACTGCTACTTGAAAACTCAGCACTCTGTCGCCCCCTGACGGTGGGATGGAGAATCGCATATGAATCTGTAGTTTCACTTTCCTCCCGTGGCGTGTAGACTGTTGACGGGCAGTGAGAGAGAGAGGCTGTAAGAAATCGCCGGTGAAAAACATCTGTACGGTCAGTATTGATCACAAATCTGACAGAAGTTCGGTGAGCGAATGTTAAGGCGTCGGATGCAGACACACGATTCACCGACAGATCGATAGACGAGCAGATGATCGGTTCTAATGTGTCTCATTTCTTCTGTCACTTCCGTGACTCTCAGCGCTCTGTCTTTACTTGTAGTGTCCGTGGCATCCTGCTCAAGTGGACCGTCAACATTGTTTACATAGCGTTGATTTGACGGAATCGAACACGAACGAGTAACTGTAACACATACGTATCGATTGTTAAAAAGAATCGATTTCCATGTGATAGCTTAGTAGTGTGTGTGTGTGTGTTGTGATAGCATAGTAGTGTGTGTGTGGGGGGGGGGGGGGGGGCTTTATTGTGTTTGTTAACATCAGGGTGACAGGCAGAGAGTTGGAGGAAGAGGAGGAGAAGGGGGCGTTAACTTTATCATCTAGTATGATCAACATGAACACAGTATATTAAAGGTGCAGTGTGCAAAATGTACACCCACATGCTTGGGTGGGGTGTCACACTGTACCTTTAAACCCTGAAATCTGTGGTTCACATGTGCAAACCAAATATCCAAAATATGCGGTGTATGGTCGTGTTTGTGGTGTTTTTAATAGTTTCCTTTTCGAAATCTATGAAATCTTCCTCTGGCTTCAAGGTTCATTGTGTAAGATTTCGGTCATTTTGGTCAAACTATTACAAAACAATTACATACTGACATTCTCATAACCATTTAAATGTATTTTTTTTATTCCATTAGCCTTAAATGAGCCCATTAATGTATATTTAGATGAGGAGTGGGTCCTTTCTATGTGGGCCTCCATGTTTTTACAGTAGCCCAGAGTGGACATACTAAATATCTTTTGAGTTTTAATTACAGCTGAACTCTACCATAGGTTCTCCTGCATGCTCAGACAGGTGGAGGTGAGGTGATGGATACAACATGCAACATCGCCACTAGATGTCACCAAATCTTACACAAGTTACAGTCACACAGCAAATGAGAGCTTTTTGCTTATTATTTTTTCTCTTATGACTGACAGAGCATCTTGTCAAAAAGACATTTTAAATAAAGTTCAGTTTTCTTCTCAATAACACAAAATATGCAAATGTGAGCTGTTGCATCATTCATATCAAATCTGAGCCTCTGGAGCTCAACTTTGCCATCTCCTGCTGATGTTTAAAAAAATCAGTGTCAGGAGGAACTCAGGGGAGACACGTCAATAAATTCTGAGTTTGACAGTTATTTGCTCAGAATGTCAATGAAAGAGATTATTGGTGTTGGCAGCTGCAATTGAAATGTCCTGGTGATGTAGTGACTGGGGATTCTCCAGTAGAGGACGCTACAAGATCAAGTATGTTTAAGGGTGGGGCCTTTGCCTGTCTAAATGAAACCAACATTTACATCTTCTCTTCCAGCATCATTGTGATTCTGCCTCATTTGAGCCACGTCATGTTTACACTCCCCATCCCTGTTGTTCCCGTGTGCATTGTCCTCTGCAGAGTCTCGCCATCACATCAGACGGTGAGCGCGCACCTGCCAGCAGATGGCAGAGCTGAGCAGGACGGTGAGGGTGAGTGGGCTGCCCTCGGACATGGAGGACGACAAACTCAAAGACAAGCTATTCATCCACTTCCTCAGGTCCAGGAACGGAGGTGGTGAGATAGACTCCGTCACCATTGACAAGGCGACGCCTGGCTGGGCCCTCATCACCTTCGAGGACAGAGAAGGTCGGTATAGGTGTCAGGTCCTGTGCACGTCTGTGCACATCAAATGTCGGTGCAAGTGCAAGAGGATGTACTTGTCATTTCACACCGGTTTCCCATCAGCTTCTCACCTCGCAAATGTATTTTCCAGTAGCTCTTTGAAAGCCCATTTGAACTGAACTGCATTGACTCAGAGGTCTTAAATTAAACAAACACACAGGGTTCAAGGTGTCAGCATAAAACGCCTCATCAACTCTGCAGACTCTGACATGAAGTTGCATCCATTTTCCTAAGCAGCAGCAGCAGTAGAAGTAGGGGATTGCACAGTGTCGGCGGACATCAGTGATCTACACTCAGCTGGAATGTTGGCATGCAAGTCAACGGAGTGGCCAATAGTTAAAGCGCTTAGTCAGGATGCTTCGCAGAATGATATTGATTTCCCTCTGGTGACCCCTCTCACACAGTGGCACAGCGAGTCGTTCAACGCGGTCGGCACATTCTGGAAGTGGACGGGAAGAAGTACAGACTCACTGCAGCTGAACACCACGAAAGTCCGGAGCCAGACAAGGTATATTCAAAGATGTGTTGTCGAGATTTAACAGGGATGTCAAACTCATTTTTGTTTTCAATATAATCAATATAAAATGAGCGCACCAATTTTGACACTTTGCAAATTCACCCCATGGGCAAAGTCGGACCCTCTGGCGATCCTGATCTAGAAACTCCGTATCATGACTTATATTTTCCCGACTTGTGAATGGACATCATCCACCTTTTATAGTAGTCACCCCTACAGTATGTTGGCTTCAGTGACATCTCGTTGTGAAGTTGCGGCTGAATACCCCTCACCTCAAGAATGTAGGAGAACCCATGGCAGCCTGTGATTATCAACCCTAAAACTCAATAGCTGTTTATTTTGTCCGTTCAGGGCTACCGTAAAAACAGACCCGGTGCATTATAGACAACCCACTCATAATGTGTGTACGAAGGATTAATTTTAGAGTAATGACAAAAATGAGATTATCCTAAATATAAAAATATCTGGTTATTTTACATTTAATTCCTTCTCTTGAAATAGAAATAATTTAATCCAAATCTTCCACACTGAACCTTTAATTTTGTCACATCTGTTGCAACTCCCTCATCAGTCAGTCAGCTGCTTCTCTTCAACTATAATGGGCAAGTGGAATGGGTCAGAATTATTATTCATCACTTTTACTGTGCAATGTAAATTCATATTAAATAAATAAAAGGTAGGTTTTCATTTGCAATAGTGTTGAAGATAATGATGCCTTGCTGCCGTATATTAACCCTTAAGAGTTCTTAAGGGCATTTTTGTCCATTCTATTTTTCATTTTTAATGAATAAAGCTCAAATTTTCCAGATGTCAATCATTTTCAGAACATTTTAGAATGGTCTTATCCGTTTTTTGAATTCGCCTAAAATGGCTGTGCTACACAAAAATTGTCCCTAAGGGACAAAAATGTCCCATTGACAACCACTGAAAATGCCATTTATGATTGCAATTTTTGAAGTCAGTCCCACAGCTTCTTCATCTATCTCCTCTCCGCTCTCATCTTCAGATGAGTCTTTAGATGAGTCAGAGTTGGACTTGAGCTGGTGCGTTCCTACCTCTGAGGCCTCTTACGTGTCAGCCTGAGTCCATCTTTGCAGTCAAAGTGCATGATCATTTCCAGAGCCTCCTATGTGCTGTAATGTCTTAAAAATAACTACTCCATCACCACATATGATGAAGAAGAAGAAGACGATGATGATGATGATAATAATAATAACAATAATAATAATAATTGTATTCATATCGCACATTTCATGACACTCAAAGTGCTTTACAGAGAAGGGTGGGGTAGAAGAAGAAGGGTAGCACTCACCTGGATGATACACGGCAGCTATTTTGCTCCAGAATGCTCAACACGCAGAGGTGGAGAGGGAGGAAATGATTTGTACCAATCAGAAGTGAGGAATGATTAGGTGACCAGATGGAGAAAGCCTGGTTGGAAATTTAGCCTCGACACTGGGAACACCCCTATTCATGGCAAATGACATCAAGAGAGCTTTTTCGACCAAAGAGAGTCGGGACCTCGATTTAGCATCTCAGCCGAGGGACGGCATCCGCAACTGCTTGGTGTCCCTGTCATCGCGACAAGGGCATTGCTCCCACCTAGTCCAGAGGACTGGTTCTCTTTCTGGAGATCCAGGACTGAAAGTCATAGTGAGACATCAGAGTGAAGTGAGAAAGCTTCTAAACATTTCATTTCATAAAACTACAAAGACAATCAAAGAACAGCATTCTGTATCAAGCCTTTACACCAAAGGCAGTACAGAGTGACATAATGTGGGCTTGCCGGGGTAATTAATTCTATCTGCAGAAGAAATGATGATTCATGAAAATTAATGTTGCTACTAATCATTGACCCATCTCAGGCCCTAATAGTAATGATAATCAAATACCACTTGAAATGTCTTTTATGGAAATTGTCTTTGTTTTTTCTTTTTTTCAGTAAAAGATGATGGAAGTTAAGTAAACAAACTGGCATTTAAAGGAATAAAATCTCAAAAATATGTACAATGTTTGATATGTATATTTCAGGCTGAAGTAGTTCTAGAAGACAGTTGTTTAAGTAGAAAGAAATATTGATATATGGCATTTTTACAGAAGTTTTTGGAAAGTGGACATATTTGTCCAACAACAAACCTTTTTTTTTTAAAAGGAACTCTTGAGGGTTAACCAACTAAGTCTTTTCTTATTGTTTGGTTTGAAGGAAATGTTGAAAATATATGAATAAATTAAGGAGCTCATATTGATGAATGTTCGTTGTCCGTTATCACAGGTCATTGTGAGTTTATCAGCGGCCGTCGACTGCAGCCAGCTTCCTGGGGGAATGTCGGCCCTGAGAAGCCTCTGCAGGAACCACCCTGATGTCCAGATAAACTGCGATGCTGAAGAATTCTGCACATTGCGTGGGGCTTACTCCAAAGTCCAGGCTGCCTTGGCTCAAATACTCGTGCATCCTCGAGGCGCGCAATCGTCCGACAAGGACTCGGGTCGGCCTGACCTGACTGGCTCCACGTCTGCGAGGAAGTCTCGCACTCAGGGATCAGAGAGTCACGGCAGGAAACCCAATAAGCAGAGGGAGCAGAGCGAGATAGTGAGAGAGTCGAGCTCAAAACCCAGAGCCCTGACACAGAGGGGTGAGGATAGCGGGCGGGCCGAGGGTGCGGATCTGTGGCATCCAGCCACATCAGAGGAGGACTTCTCTCTGATTGTGGATGCGGACATGTACCAGTATCTGCAGAAACACTGCAGGAGGGAATACCAGGGCATTCTCAATCAGCATGGAGTGGCAGAGGTGGATGTGACCACCCAGGGGCTGACCACTCTGTTTCTGCAGGTGGCAGCAGGGGCGAGGGGAGGCGGTCTGGAGCAGGAGCGCCTGGCGTCGGCTCGCAAGGCGCTAAGTCGGCTCTACCAGGAGAACGAGACCAAGATCTGTCGGGGTCAGCTCCCAAAGAGCATCGTGTCGCCCGGGGGGGGACTGCAAACATTGCTAGAGATCTTAAAGATCAAACTCCCCATGCTCCTCCTAAAAGAGGACGACGAGAACATCTACATCATCGGGAGCAATAGCGACGTGTCTGAAGCGAAACAGTATCTGCTCCTGGACCATGGCAAAGCAAGTGCTAAAAAGGATGACGTGGCCAGTCTCCTTCGGTATGCCCCCTCTGATTCAAGTTCATCAAGTCCTGCCGAGGAGGCCGGGGCCGCCAAGATGTCCTCCGCTGAGGGGAGTCTAACCGACAGGTCGGAGAGGACGAACGAGGATGAGAGGAGAGCTGATGCAGCCAGGAGGTACAAACTAGCCGCTTGCTTTAAGGAATCAGGTCTGCCCACTTTAGGCGATCTGCCGACTGACTTAACCCTCCGGGGGCTCTCATCTCCAGCCAGACAAGCCCGAACAGGGCCCATGCGAGGGCTCGATGTCCTCTCGGAAACAGCAGGGAGTCTTGGAGAAAGAGTCCCCCGAGCCGAGCCCCAAATCACCGGGGTTGACATCTTGTTCAAAGGTGGAGATTCATTCGCAGCCTCCACGATGAGTAGAACTCCCTTGAACTTAAATTCGGGGGATACTCGACCCAAGAATTTGTCACTCGGCACTGCTCAGCCAAGATTGTCAGGAAGTGCTTCCCTTCCGCCAATGGAGTTTGGATCCACGTTGAAGCGAGCCAATAGTTTCTCAGGGATGCCACAGCAGAGGGCGCAGGTAAAGAGGAGTCACGATGACTCCAGTGGGACCGCAACCAGGGTCAGGTCCTCCAGCTTCAGCACCAAAATAGGACGAGACAAGGACGAAGTCAGCAAGGCAGAGATCGCAGTTTCCTTGGTGATATGGCATCACATAAAAGAAGCCTACAGGACCCAAGTGGACACCCTGACCACTGATGTCCAGATCAGAGAAAGCTGCCCTGAAGGAAGTGGTGCAGTGACCGTCTCTGTAAGTGGGACAGACCCATCCAGAGTGACTTCCTGTCAGCAGGGTTTACAGGAGCTGGTGGAGCTGGTGAGCTTGGACTTCTCTGTCCTGGAACTGCCGCTGTCGGAGCTTGGCGTCACCGACCCCGCGGACGAAACTCTACAGGCTTGTTTCGCAGAGATGCAGAGCCGCTTCAGGAAGATTAGCACCCGGATGCAGAAGAAGACTTTGGTCCTTCTGGGTCCAAAGCAGCTGTGTGCTCAAATTGGCGCCACGCTGCAAGAGGTGTTCTCTGGAAGTGTGGCCTCAAGTCCTGAAGAACAAGACCTCTTCGATCCATCTAGCAGGAACTTTGTGGAGCAAAGCACCTTTCCAAGCAGTTCTCAGATGATTGCAGAGAACCCAACGGGCACCGATGGAGACCAGATAATGGGAACGAACCACAGGAGCGACGGCGGGCTCACGACTGGACCCGTCAATGCGCCGCCACTGAAGAAAAACCCCGTCGTTAAGGAGAAAGTGAAAACTCTTGGCACAGCCGCGACAGATGCCCAGGAGATCGAGGCCCTCATCAACAACACTACCACAGGTAGCACGAGGCATGTGAATGGCGATGGGTCAGCCAAAGCAGCTGGACTCCATAAGAGGGCGAGAACCCTTCATCCCACTCAAAAAGACACAGGTACACAGCAACAGAGAGCTGAGATCCAGGACAGTCCGCGGGAGTCAGAGTCCGGTCAGGGAGACCATGGCGTCGTCTGCGTGTGTGGGAATAGAGCGGTGGCGAGGACCACCTGTGGGGTGACGCTGTGCTCTGCGTGTCTGGATTCGGTGCACGCCCACTGCAGAGTTTGTCCCGCGGTGGATCCGGGACTTCCGGGCATACAAGGCCAGATGAAACTCTCGGAGCTAAACATGAGCTTACCGGGTCATTTCAAGGATTCTGCGATCAAGATCACCTACCACGTTTCCGATGGGATTCAAGGGGTGAGTGGCACACTTCAGGAGGACAGTAGTATCTAAGAGGTGCGTAGTACAGAAGCCCCCCCCTGCCCCACACAAGGGGTGTCAAACGTATGGGATGATTTTGCAAAAGGTGTACAAGTTACAGGGAGGATGTTGAAATGTTGGTTTATTGACCTGCACTTACTATGCCGGGACACCGGGGGGAGCCCATGCAGCTTGGAATTGGTGAGTAGGATAGAGGTAGAGGAGTAGTAGTGTGTGTGTGCTTTAAAAACACACATGCACTCAGACATACAACAAGATTCAGAGGTATGTTTTGATCCCCTCGTCTCCATCCTGGAAGAGTTCTCTTTTATTTATAGCTTCCTCTGAGGTTGACCTTGTCAATGACATCATTTATCCTCTAACATCCTCTGTAACACACAGTAAGAATGTTGAAAAGCTACCAATAAAACTTGAGAACATTTAGTGGTAACCTCAGATGGAGCCACATTTCAGAGATTGTTCTCCCAGGGCCGACTGAAGGTGCAGTAGATGTGATGTGCAACCACATAGCAGTCTGCCAGCCATCAGTTATTCAAACTCTCGGAGTGTTACACACTTTGAAATAACACAACTACACAGCCACCAGGCAGCAGCATGTATAGATATGACCACAAATGTGTATATACATTGTTAATATATGTCCGCTTTGCCTGCCAGAGAATGTAGAACTCTGAGTGAAGAAGACATTGAGCCTCAATGTAAGTTTTTCTTTCAAGTGACATAATTGAAAGGTGCAGTGTGTGTAAGATTTGGTGACATCTAGTGATGAAGTTGCATGTTGCATCCATCACCTCACGCTCACCCTCCCGAGCATGCAGGAGAACCTGTGGTAGACTTCTGTTGTCATTAAAAGTCAAAAGGTGTTTAGTACGTCCACTCTGGGCTACTGTAAAAACATGGTGGCCCCCGCAGAGAGGACCCGCTCTCACTGTAACTATACATGAATGGGCTTCTTTAAGGGTAATGGGAACAAAATGAAAGCATCTAGGTGATTATAAGTTCATGAAAATGACGGTATAATTGTTTTGTAATATTCTTGTGACAAAAATGACAAAAATCTTACAGACTGCACCTTTAAATACCATTCTTTTCATGCTCATACAGGCAGATAGGAATTCACGTGACCAACATTTCATGATGAAACTGCATTCAGTTTGAACTTCTCATATTTGGACTCACCCAAGATGTGAAGAAGCATCGGTCTGAACTTAACACACTTTCGGGGGGAGGAGGCTTATTCTTTTAAGAGTATTTATATGTTACACAGGAAACGGCGCTGACAGCGCAGTGCTGCATAGGAAGTGGTTTATGTCTTTATGTGGCAGAAATCATAATTATAGTTTCCCTGCTCTGGATGTTTCTCGGTCGAGCTGTGAACCGAAAATACCAGGAAACATGTGAAAGTTGTTCGCTGCCAGATCTCATCCACACACAGCGGGGTGGTGAAGCAAACATTTCCATAATAGCATGGTGAAGATTTCTTAATGCCTGCGGTCTTTGCTTTGCCTCCGACCAGAGCGACCACCCGTCTCCAGGACAGCCGTTCCAAGGAGGCATGTTTGAGGCTTACCTACCTGACTGCGAGCGGGCGAGGAAGCTGCTGCCCCGCATGGAGAGAGCCTTCAGGCAGGGACTCACCTTCACGGTGACGGGCACGGAGACGGGGGCCGGAGTCACCTGGGACTGCATCCCGCACAAGACCAGCCTGCACGGAGGCAAATCAGGGTGAGCGAGAGCAGGGAGAGGGGTGCGGGGTTAAAGGTCACAAGCACAACTTGATGAATCCCTCTCATCTTTGTCTCCCCCAGGAAGGGTTACCCCGACTCCTCATACTTGACTCGCTTGTCTCACGTCTTGACCTGCTGTGGGATTGAAGAGTAACGGCACAAAAAGAATAATGAGTGAAAGACAACGGCAGAGATGCAATTCCACTCAGCTGGGGGTCAAATGTTTTGTGGCTAAGAGATGAATTTCTCTCACAGCTTTCCGGATTCTTTTAAAATCCTTTCATCTGCGTCACTCTTGATTTTCTAATATTGTTTTTCAATAACGTTACAATTAAAATCACATTCCAGAACAGAACATTTTGGAATAAAGTCCATTTTGCACTGTATCGTTTACATAGCACTGTATGAATGTACATTTTGCACTGGTGGTTTTGTGGATAAAGGGACAGTTTAGAATTTTTAAGTGGGGGCATCAAAAGCACTCATGTATCGTTGATGTCTTACATACAGTGAACAGCGCTCGTAGTGCTGTTGATCTGAGAGAGAGAGAGATAGAGAGAGAATAGAAAAACCTCCAAGTCAGAGCTGAACTGAATTTTCTTTTACAACTTTACTATTACAACACAATATTTAGAATATTTGAAGCTGTTTACCAGGCAGTCAGGCGCTATATATTTGGCACAATGTATTCTCCACGTATAATCGTGCACATCCTTGAACCAGTGTTGAAGCAGGCAACAAAGCTTCATCACTCCACATCAGCTGTTTTAGTTCATCCAACTTCACAAATCAAAATATTGTGAAAAATAGAACTTGGTTGTTTTGACCTTTGAACAAAAAAACAGAAATAGGTCATGATATAGAGAAGGTGTGTCAAACTCATTTGAGTTGAGGGGCCATATACCGACCAATCAGATCTCAAGTGGGCCAGGCCAGTGAGAACAGAGCATAATACCATATAAACAACGACAAACTCTTCCATTTGTTTTAGTGCAAAATGGTGTTCTCATCCTTATATGTGCACTAAAACTTTCTAAGGCACAGGATTATATAGTATTTTAATTTACAACTTGTCAAGATCTAGAAACTATTCAAATGTCACGTTAATTTTCACTAAATTATCAGATTGGAAATGACCAGATTGGATGACCAGCTGGCCAGGACCAGGACCCTCTGGCAGGCAGCCGAGGGTCCTGGTCCTGGCCAGCCGGGCTTATGTCTGACACCCCCGATATGGAGGATCCTGACCTCACATGCACAGAAGTGCACGTTGAGAAAGTATTGCCAAATGAGGTGGCTGTCGACTAAAACGGTCTTAAATATAGTGTAGAGTGATATATTTGTTTATTTCCTCCTCGTTATACTGTGTGTCCTACATGTACATATGCATAAGTGCTTCATCGACCCCATAAAAAAAGCTATATGTTGAACGGCAGGAACTAAAGAAAATGACCACGTAAACGTTCCATCCCTTCGTGTTTCCCCAGAAATGATAATAATAATAAAAACAATTCCCTGACACCTGTTTTGTTATGCTTTTTTATTAGTCCTGGAAAACATGTAAGGCATATGGTAACATTACACACTGAAGCGTTACAAGCTCTAGAGGCCATGTGGACGACATGGCACCACGCAGTAAACCCAGAGTCAAGCACAGAAGCAGCATCAATTCAAAGGGTTTAAAAAACAAAGTGGAGATGAGAGAAGGAGCGTTTGCCACCAGGAGAACAGAAAAGCACAATGCGGAGGACAGAGCGAAGGGAAGCCATGAAATCAACCTGTCTGGCGATGACTGGTAGAAAATGACTGACTGAACCTGGAACAGGAGGTGGAAAGGAGTGAGTTTCGAGATGCATGTACCAGCCCAGTGCTGACGGAGAGGATGGGGGGGGGGGGGGGGCAAGGCGGCCCCCGGGGGACAGGGGGTGGACCGG
>JAFBJT010084882.1:22262-55545 GCA_016785325.1 Chascanopsetta lugubris
CGTGGATAAAATGTGAAATATAATCGTGTACTGTCCTCTTCCTGGTTTCACTCACTCCTGAGCCATGTTCCTTTTAAAAGAGCACCAGAAAGGTGAAAACAAGTAATTAAAGTAAAAAATAATACGACACCCGTAGTGGTAAGAACTACCATTGAGAATGAATGGGAAAGGATAAGAGAGTGAAACAGGGAAACAGCGTCCCCCAAATCCCGTTAGTGGCCAAAAGTAGTATGACACCCGTAGTGCTACGAACTACCATAGAGAATGAATGGGAAAGGATAAGAGAGTGAAACGGGGAAACAGCGTCCCCCAAATCCCGTTAGTGGCCAAAAGTAGTACGACACCCGTAGTGCTAAGAACTACCATAGAGAATGAATGGGGAACGATAAGAGGAGTTAAGGACTAACCTCCCGCGCGACTTTAGGCTGCTTTCTGTGAATCATTGTAACAAATAAAACTTGCCTACTGCTAGAAAATCTTTGCTGACAGAGCATAGACGATCTGATTAATGAGCAAAAATAACTACATTTCAATGCCTTTGATGTAAATACCTCACGCATTTCACTGAGTGGCTTGGATATATGTGGATGAATGAATACATCCATTTCAATGACCTGGAGGTCATAAAAACAAAACAAAAAAATAAAGCTCCATGAATTCATTTCAACAATGTGAACGTTTTCAGATAATGTGTTTACTTTACAAATTGTAATTATAAATAGTCACTTGAGATCAGTTGAAAAAAGAAAATTTGATTGTAATATAAAACAACTGCATAAAAATTCAGTGTACCTAAATTACTTTTTATACAAAGAGAGATGGGGGAGAGGGGGGGGGGGAGAGAGAGAGAGAGAGAGAGAGAGAGAGAGAGAGAGAGAGAGAGAGAGAGAGAGAGGTTCCCCCTGAGCGTCAGCGCGCTCAGTGTGGTCGGTGCGCGCGGAGCGGCAAAGAGTCAGCGACAGACACGTGAAGCTTCGGACACCAACGAGGAAGTGGAGCAGAGACGCGCTGCGCCAGAGAGTGGCGACACCAGCTCTGAACATCGTCAAAGTGAAATGATCAGATTTAAAGGCTGAGTCAGTGTGAGAGCGTGTTTGTGCCTGATCGCGTCGCGCCACCACGGCGCCCCCGCCCCCCAACCACCGACTTCCCCACCCACCGGCTCCCCCATGCCCAAAGAGTGCCGGAGAAGGGGCTCCAAGGACTCCGCTCTCCCGGGCAGCGCATCAGCGAACGAGCGCCGAGGAGCCGCTGTGAAGAGCGCGCACATTTGCGATGCCCTCCTCCACAAAGCGACGCACGTCCCCCCGCCGTCGCCCGAGCCGAGCGCCGCGGTAATGGAGGCGCGCCAGCGCGTGCCGCAGGTGACCATCACCCCCGAGGGAGGCGGCTGCTCCCGCGAGATGCGCCAGGAGGACTGGGACGAGGCGGCGGTCGGACCCCTGAGCAGGAAACTGTCCAACTCCTCCATCTCCTCCACGGGCTCCTCCGCCGTGGAGTCTGAGGATGATCTGCTGAGCGACAACGAGAGCAAGAGCAAGGGGATCGTCACCCTGGAGTCCGTGGTGCCCGCGGTGGACTCTGGAGAGGTAAAGCCCAACGTTCGTAGTTTAAAGGCGCAGGGTGGTAGATTTGGGTCATTTGTGTTGCTTCTAAAAAATATCACAAAACAATTCCATACTGGCGCTTTCATTCATTTGTAATCATTTCGATGCCCCATTTCCCCCCATTACCATAAAAAGAGCACACTAATGTGTATTTACTCAAGCGGGTCCTCTCTATGGAGGCCGCCATGTTTTTACAGTCATAAAAGTGCACGTACTAAACATCTTTGGAGTTTTGATGATAACTGAACTCTATAGGTTCTCCTGCATGTTCAGAAGGGGGAGGGGGAGGTGATGGATACAACACGCAACTTCACCTCTAGAGGTCACCAAATCTTACACACTGCACCTTTAAAGTTTGTATCATGTCATCATTTCACTCTCTTTTTCATGCAATCTCCAACATGACACGACTAAAATCAACCACAGAGGTGTTGTGGAGACTTTCCACCAACTCCTGTGTCACGCTTGACCTCCAGTGTAACTTGCAAATCAGCATCATTTATAGAGTGACAGTAAAACGCTGATGGTTGGAAAAGAAGAAACAACACAGCAGTCTGCAGACTTGACTTCCTCTCTGGAGACCTCAGGGATCTGTTCTGTTGCAGATACACACACACACACAGTGACAGTTAAGTTGTTTACATTGCTCCAAATCATGATAGAAAGGCATTTAACCTCATGACAATATACCCAGCTGTTCCCTTAAAGGTGCAGTGTGTCAGATTTGGTGACATCTAGAGGTGTAGTTGCATGTTGTATCCGTCACCTCACCCTCACCCTTCTGAGCCTGCAGGAGAACCTATGGTCGACTTCAGTTGTAGAGAGGACCCGCTCCTCATGTAAATATACATTAACAGGCTCATTGAAGTGTTACGACAAGGTGATTATAAATTCACAAAAATGTCAGAATGTAATTGTTTTATTCTGTTATTTATTATTGTTTTATTATCTTTAGAAGTGATGTTGGAAATCTTACACAATGCACCTTTAATTGGCAAGTTAAGGCACCTGTGGAGTGGAAAAAAGCCTTTATTTGATTTGGCACTTTCGTGAGAAGAACGTGAGAGAGACCACAGACATTTGTCCTCTCCTTGTTAGACTGGTTTTAATTAGAGTGATATTTGATTAGGTAATTCTTTTCAAACTCAGGGTTATCAAACATTCCGCCCTGGACCAAAACCAGCACGCCTCAGGGTCGAATCCGGCCCGTAAGTTGACTTAGCAAAATGTAAACTCGACAGAGGAGGAAGACATTAACTGCAATGTTTCAATAAAAGTAACGACTCATTCAAATTTGCACCAAAACAAAGGGAACACTTTGGAGATGTAGTTGCAGGTTATTGTGCCATCATTTTACTGGTCCGGCCCACTTGTCTCGAGGACAAGAAATGTGTGTGTCAGGACTGATGAGAGGTCAAATACAGCGCTTCACAGTCACATTTACACAAAGCATCTATGTGCAGCTACTTTCTCTATGTGTTCAAGTCTTGTGGATGTGGGAAAAGATGGGAATCGAACCGCTGACATTTTGGTTTCATGCTGGCCACTGTAAACCCTAAGTCACAACTAGCCCTGGATAGTAACAGCAGAACAACAACAACAACACTAGTATTGATCATAATAATGATGATAATGACAGCTACAATAACAACTATAACCATCATCTTCATCATCGTCATCATCATCATAATGTGTTGTCAGATCTGGAGTCAGACAGATGAACGTTACTGCTGATTTGAATCAGTCAAACAAACTTTATTATATCTCTCTTTCCGCACAAATGCCAAACATTTAAAAGTGAATTTCATGTTGAAAAGAGGCAAACAAATGTACAGTATGATTTACACTTTAATAGATGACTTAAAATTTTTAAAAAACAAAAAAACAATGCAGTTTTTTAATTTAAAAACACACGTTTTAAATCTACTTTTAGAATATCTTTGTTTGTGATTCTCCTCTCAGATCCACTGGAAGACTGCTTCAATGTAACGCAGCATAATTCTTGGAAGCATCATGATCACACATTCTAAGACGTAGAGAGATATGTATTCAGTGTGAGGTTTAAAAAAAAAAATAAGAAAAAACCCAAACAAACAGCAGGAATAATCAGAACTGAGTCTCCTGCTCTAGAAAGCTTACAGGAAGATCCAGCAGAAAATGTGATTGTGGCCATTGGAATCACATTAGTGTTGTTTTATGGCTGATCAGAGCCTTTCATGTCACGTTAATGAGAGCGACACAAAGCAGCTGGCGTGTTTGTCTTAGAGGTCACAGCACCTGCTTTTACCTGTTAACACACATTCATACGCACCAATTGCATGTTAAATGTCACCTCAATGAGCTATTCAATATTTTGGTACTGTATCAGCCCTGACTTTACACACAGCGCGCCCGCGCGCGCGTGTGTGTGTGTGTGTGTGTGTGTGTGTGTGTGTGTGTGTGTGTGTGTGTGTCCCTCCCTCAGAACACAGAGTGGTGCTGAGGGATTGGCCTTTAGTTCAATAAATGCTGAGTGTGCTGTTTTATTTGCCTTTCACATTCTTGCCTGATACAGTTTGACTGGAGCCTGAAGCGGCCGGCTCCCGCTGAACAGGCTCACGTTGCTGCGTCTTTACCTCTCATCAGTCCTGATGCACACAACTCCTTCTACACCTGGTTCTCAACCGGTCTGGGTTCGGGACCCACCGTCGCGCCTTAATGACAAGCCACAAATACCCCCCCACCCCCCCAAAATAAAAGTTTAGCAGGTGGCGACGCAAGAGAGGGAAATATTCCATTTTACACCGAGTTAGCGAGTGGGTGTCGTACTTGCATTTTTTTGGTCAGTTAGCACATAAAAACAAAGTTTGCTATCTGTGAAATGACATCGCCACCCACTGTTGAGGAGTGTCATAGTATTAAAAAACCTCTTCAAAATAAAAGCGCAGGATTTTTTTTAAACGTAAAAAAAAAATCACAGTCAAAGGCTTGCGACCCACTGAGAACAGGTCTTCCACCCACTTTTGGGTCCTGAGCCACCAGTTGAGAATCACTGTACAGTGCTTGTGTGTCTGTGTGAGGTGTGGGGAAGTGCAGTGTGATCACAGTGAGTCACCTCAGCCCTCAACTCCACAACACCATCTGCTTCTCGTCTCGATGGTCAGCATGTCACAGAGACCCAGAAACTCAGGTTCAGACACTGTGTGTGTGTGTGTGTGTGTGTGTGTGTGTGTGTGTGTGTGGCTCTCACAACTCAAAATGGAAATATGTCGATTCAGCCCCCACACACACACCCACACACACACCCACACACACACCCACACACACACACCCACAAATAGAACAGCACTGGTTAAAATGCTACTGTGCAAATGTTTTTCAGGGTCAGTCGCTTGTGTCAGATTTGACTTTTGACATTTGAGAGTTTGTGTCGGGACTTTTTCTTTTCGTCCCTCTGTAAGTGAAGGTGCCGTGTGACGCAGATGAATGCTGAGTGGACAGGCAGGTGGACAAAGCAGTGAAATATGATGTTGGATAAACGTGCAGTGGTTTCTCTTCTATGAAGCCTCCAGACATTCAATCAGACTGAGTGTCTGAGGGAGTTATTCTGTTTCCAGTCTTTGGATAAATAACCATGTCACACACACACACACACACACACACACACACACACACACACACACACACACACACACACACACACACACACGTCTGCTCTCACACCAAAAGGCGGGTGTTGAAATCTCGGCTGTCATCCTAAACATAATAGTGCTAATCACCCTAATCGGCTTAATTTGAGTTTGTGTGTCAATAAAACTTTATTGCCTTTGTGTTAGTGATTATTAAGATGTGACACTAAGTAACTCAGAATATTGACTAAGTATTACAGAGCATAGTAAACAGTACTGAGGCTTTTCCAATACAGTCACAGCACTTTCACATTTGCTTCTACACACAACACTTTTTTTTAAAACCACACACCAGCCGCACTCTAACTGACAGACATCGGGGTTTCCAGAATGTGGGAGGGGCCAGCGATTGATCTAGGAGTCTGTGGATGATATTATCTGATCAATCATCAATCGATATGTTCACATTGGATCTGAATCACCTCAGTTTGTTTACCGAGATCAGATATGAATCATATAGATCCGGCTTTTTGTCCATACACATGCCCTGAGCTCTGTGGGCGTGGCCAGAGGTATCCTCTTTCAAAATGACAGTTGTTAACGTGTGTAAAATTCCAATGAGGTTTGTTTTGTCAAAGATGAATCCAAAAAAAAAAAATGCAGTGAACTGCCTTAATTGACTTCCTCATGACTGGGGGAGAGAAAGTATCGGGGCCCCTGCCTCTGTGGCTCCGCCTCCAGGTTGCTGTAGTACACAGACCCTTGCTAGGTGGCGCCATTCATTGAGCTGAGGTCTTTCTGTCTGATGTCTGCGTAGAAGGAGAAAGTAGAAATTCATTATCTATACGCAGTCAATGCTCAGCGCCACTCATCTGTCAATCATCATAATGGCACATGCGCACGTACTGAAACGTGAACTGAGAATGTCTCATCACTCCATTGAACTTTCCTGGTCTTTTCACTCTATCTATTATATTTCCTCGTGTTCCGTCACCAGCAGCCCCGAGGCCGTCGACGCCCTCACAATTGTTACACAAGAAACCTGCAAGTAAAGCTTTAATTTCAAGATCCCACTTGAGTGTGAAACCAGTATTATTCCCTGTGTTATCAGTACAAACCCACCCAGGCTGAGTGGGAGAGCATAACGTTTCCAAATCACACTTCTGTGTGGAGTCAAAATATTGTCCAGAGAAATGCAGCGTTCAGGGGTGTTTTCGGGTTGTTTAAATCTATTGAAGGGCCACTTCATGAAAATACTCTTAAAGGTGCAGTGTGTAAGATTTGGTGACCTCTAGAGGTGAAATTGCATGTTGTATCTATCACCTCACCCTCACCCTTCTGAGCATGCAGGAGAACCTGTGGTCGACTTCATTTGTCATTAAAACTCGATAGATGTTTAGTGTGTCCACTCTGGGCTACTGTAAAAACATGGCGGCCCCCGTAGAGAGGACCCGCTCCTCATGTAAATATACATTAATTGTCTCCTTTAAAAGGTGCAGTGTGTACAATTTTGGTGAATATTTGTCTCTTCTAAAAAAATATTCTAAAACAATTACATAGACATTTTAATGAATTTATAATCACCTAAATGTAAATTTAGATCACCATTAAATGAGCCCGTTAATGTCCATTTACATGAGGAGCGGGTCCTCCCTACGGGGGCCGCCATGTTTGTACAGTAGCCCAGAGTGGACGTACACAAACATATTTTGAGTTTTCAAAGACAACTAAAGTCGACCATAGGTTCTCCTGCATCTTCAGAAGGGTGAGGGTGAGGTGACGGACACAACTTCACTCCTAGATGTCACCCAATCTTACACACTGCACCTTTAATAAATGAAAAGGTCTCTTCTCAGTATAACCAATGTAAACCAAGAACGCAGGCGTCTGCGATCCAGATCTGCCCGCGGGCCGCCTGTTTGACACCTTTATTCGATCACAGCCCAGGATCTCCGCGTCCATCCCCCCTCGGTGTGACATCAGAACTCTCCATGCACCTGCCACCTGCGGTCAAACCAGTCACCACGCGCAGCAGGAAAATGCAGCACCCTCATGACATGATATCATCAGTAAACATCGGCGCCAAATGAAGTACAGTGCGGCCCGACATTTCCAACGCGGCCGGGGCTGACTGACCGCCGCCCGTCAGCCCCGTGAGTGGGAGTGCGTCACTCACCAGAGTCTCACTCTTTCATTTCCTCTTTCGCTGAGAACACCGAATCAGCGCGCAGAGATGGAAAAATCCTCTCCTTCTTTTGTTTCTGTTCCCTTTAAACAGACATCAAACTAAATGTCATAACTCAAGAGTGTGTGGGGATTTGTTTTGTTTTGTTTTTTCTTTTGGGGAAGTGTGAAGTGGCACCATGTCTCTGTGAAACGCTGTGTTTTTTTTCTGTGTGTGTGTGTGTGTATGTGTGTGTATGTGTGTGTGCATGCCGAGAGACAGAAAAGGAAAAAAAATGAGGTGAACCTTAAAACAAACAATCATTACAAAATAAGAAACGCTGCCAAGAGAAACAGTCACTTTCACTTCAACAACACTTCAGTGAGTAGAAACACACCCAGAGACACACTCCACCCTGCTGCAGGCTGTGTGATCAAGTGTTTAAAGGGCCAGTGTGGAAGATTTGGGTGAAATCATCTATTGACAGAGATGGAATATTGGATGTTGGGGGAATCAGAGACTCGGGAAGGATATTCCAAACCATCGCAGTAACTTTAAAAAATGTTCTTAAAAAGGTTTTAATCGTTGACCGTAGAAATAAGAATCTCAGAATCTCAAACTTCAGAATGTCCGGTCCTTTTTAACGTTGACCTCGTGTCTAGATTTGAAACGCATGCGCAAAAGTGAATCCAAATGGTATCAACTCTGACACCAGCAGTTATAACACACACACACACACACACACCTGAGCGATGTGATTGGACAAAGTGAACAGAATATGAGAAGCCATGCTTTTAATGTGAAACACGAGGGCAAGTCGGATGAAGCACAACAGGAAGTGAAAAAAAAATTGCAGTTCATAGCGTAACCACTAGGGGCTGACTCCAAAGGGGAGCAAACCCCCATAGACAGCCATGTTAAAATGTCCAACTTCAGAGTGACTGAAACATGTTTAAAGCCTGGTGCAAACGTCGATTTTGCTCTCAATCAGTCACATGTTTCCCCATGACAACTGTGTGGGGGGAGGGCTTTTTTTCTAGCTCGCCTATTTTTCTTTCATCGACGTTTGAAATTACGCATATTTAGGGGCGTGGTCTCTTGACTGACACCCTGTTTAACCCGTTTCTGATTGCACCGGCAACCAGGAGGAGGGGTTAGGATTCGGCAACGATGGCCGACAAGGGACTCGCCCCACGCTTTGCCACAAAACCACTCCGCTGAAACCAACGGGCGACGTCATGGGTGGAGATACGCCCCAGTCAGATACCAGTTTCCACCAAAATGGCCTTTAACTGACCCAGATCTGAAGCTTCATGCAGCGGAAACCAAAAGAATGTCTGGCATCAGACGTGGTGGTTGGAACTGCATTAGCTATCAGATTAGATGGACCGAAGTCAGCGAGTTTGCACGGCTCCTCGTTCTCTTATCAAACGAGAGGGAGGACACGTCATAAATAACCCTCCAAACACCTGTCTGTCTCTGTTCCGTCTTCCTGTGCAGAGCAAACCGTGGTGGAAGTTAAAGACCATCGTTCACTGGCCCTTCGGCGCCGGCCAGAGGAGGAACCTGAACTGGGTTCAGCTCGCGGGACATAAAGGTAAAACGGGCTCAGATAATGTTTGGTAAAAACACTGTGAATCAGACAGCGTCCGTCTGTGCCGTGCAGGCTTTCACACGTCTCTGCCATTACGTAATTGTAGTGGGAGGGTATGATGTCATCACATTGGAAATGTCGATTGGAACATGTTGCAGCAAGTGGGAAATGAAGCCTGTAGCTTTCCCTCACAAGATCTTTCTCATTTGAGTGAAAAGCCTGTTTTTTTGTTGTTGTTTTTTTAAATGATCTAATTATATTTTAGGAAACTTCAAAGCAGCTGACGAGGGAACTATTCTGAAGAAGTTCTCAGAAAATGAGAAGCAATGTTTCGAGAAGGTGAGGGACGACGCGCTGCTGAAGTTCGTCCCCGGTTACCATGGCGTCGTGGAGAGGGACGGAGAGGCTTTCCTCCACATGACCGACCTGCTGACCAGCTTTGACCATCCCAACGTCATGGACTGCAAGATGGGAGTCAGGTGAGGGAGTCGTCGGTTCACTCGGGATTGATATACGTTTTTTCTCACTTTATCGGTGGAAAAACACACGTGAATTTGCATCGGGTTCATCTGAATCCTTTTCACTTGAGCCACTGTAAACAACCTGTGGCCCATCCAGTGACATAACGGGCGTGTGAGGGAATGCATCTGTCTATAAAGGTGATGAAGGTCTTTGAAAGTCCCCTTTTCACAGTGTCTTGCACTGGCTGGGTTTGACCCTCTGGTGGGTCCTGCTACGTTTGACACACCTGCTCCAACCAATCACAAGTGTGTTCCCAAGGAAATGTGAACATTGATCTCTTCACGATGAAATGTGATTGTTTTTAAATCGGCGGGATAAACAGTCATCAACACCTGTAACTATTCATGTGCAGCAGCATATGCACCGCAGCATGCAATGCTTCATATACACAGTACTTATTTAAAGGTGCAGTGTGTAAGATTTGGTGACAGGTAATTTTAGGGTTATGTAAAAAGCAAGTCATACATTTGGGTGATTATACATTTGGATAAATGTCAATATAATCGTTTTGTAATTCTGTTTCTACAGAAGTACAAACTTTGACCGAAATGTTACACACTGCACCTTTAAGTGTTAGCATTTTTTCCCCGGGTAATTTTCCAGTGTTTATCAACAATCAATTCACATGCGTCAAAAGGGTGTTTTTTTCCTGATTGTGATGATGAATCATCATCATTTTGCTGAAGCAGATGAATCAGATCAGAACAGAGTCGCAACAGTGTTTGTAATCATTTCCCGCTAAACAAGGGAACACCTGTTGTAACTGCACGCCACATGCTTGGCTTCCTGTCACAACAGGCACATGCCTTATTGTGCACGTGCACGCGCACACACACACACACACACACACACACACACACACACACACACACACACACACATTGAGATTGTTGTCATGCAGATGTGCACTAAACACACACGTTGATGTGCACATATACTGGACTATGTATCCTGGGTGTTTTGTTATCATCAGGTTCAGGGTGTCCCTGGAGACTCCCCCTCTGTTGAAAACACTCAAACCACAAAGTTGCAAAACCGTCAACGCTGCACAAAGACTCACATGCAGCTACTCTGCAGGTCGGAGTCTCCTCTCAGCTTCCTCTGCAGCACAGAGGAAGTGAAGCTCACAAACTGAAACTGAAATCTACATCTGTTGGCACATTATTGTCTGTTACGATAACGAGGGGATGGAGGAGGAACTGTGGAAGTTGAATCCTTTTTACAGCAGCTCTGAGGTTTTATGGCCCTTGCGTCCTGTTCATCACGACCGCGCCAGACTGTGAACGTGCCGATCACCGACTGTAAACGAAGCCAATTCAAACGCATGAGAAGTTTTATCTTTCGGCTGCATCACAAACAAACAAGGGACAAAAGCCATTAGTGACTTTCTTCAACGGCTCAGAGGATAAATGATGGATCCCGTATGAAAAGAACCGGACTGGTTCGGTCTGGATTAAAGTAATGACGTGGACCGCGTGAATTACCGTGGGAATTGTTTGGCCGTCCCATAAACTAATGTAACGTGTGCACATATTCTGATGATCCATACATGGAATGTATGTAGCCACGAGGTAAATACAAATTTTACGCTCACATATACAGTATATACAGTATATGCATATATATATATATATATAAGCATATATGCTCATTCTAAGCGTGTTTGTTCATGCCAAATGCACACAACTCATATAGAAATATAGAGAGAGAAGAATAGAGAATAGAAATAAATTACTACACGTATAAAGGATTGTATGTATATTACACATACACACGTACGTAAATATATATTTACACACACACACATTTTGTTGTAGGTATGGGCTCTATTACATCAGTCACAAAGGCTTCATAAAAAGAAAAGCAGCACATGTGTGTTTACAGTGGCTCGGCTTTAACGACTTGGGCGTGAAAACCAGGACGAACCTAGAAAGTAAACAGCCATAGCCTTTTATTTGCGCGCACAGAGCAGTGGGAAAATATGGTCACGTGTTAACACACCTCCTCCTCAAACTCATTTCTGTCCTTGCTGTTTTCAGGACGTACCTGGAGGAGGAGCTAGTGCGAGCCCGGGAGCGGCCCAAGCCCCGGGAGGACCTGTACCGGAAGATGGTGGAGGTGGACAGCGAGGGGCCCACCCCCCAGGAGCACTCGCAGTGCGGGGTTACCAAGCCTCGCTACATGCAGTGGAGGGAGAGCATGAGCTCCACCAACACCCTGGGCTTCAGGATCGAGGGGATCAAGGTATAGGGAGTGAGCCCTGCACCTGGAGCGTGATTCAAGACATGTACATTAGCAGGATAAACAAAGTGGGAGACTGAGGGAAGGTGGTAAATGCTGAGGTAATGAGATGTATTTGAATTTCATTTGGCACAGAAACTTAAAAAAGGTGCAGCGTGTACGTTTGGGGGACCTCTACAGGCGACGTCGCATATTGAATCCCTCACCCTTCCCCCTTCTGAGCCTGCAGGAGAACCTATGGTCGTCTTATAGATGTTTACTACGTCCACTTTTACTACTGTAAAAACATGGTGGCCCCTGTAAAGACCCCCCCCCCTCCACATTTAAATATACGTTGATGGGCCCATTTAATGCTAATGGAAAAAAAAACATTCAGATTTTGGAAATTCATGGAAATGTCCATATGTAATTGTTTTGTGATCTTTTTTAGAAGTGACAAACATGACTGAAATCTTACACACTGCATCTTTAAAAGGTACAGACTCCATGAGTTTTGGTCGGTGTCAACACACCAGTGAAAGTCAGTCCGCCTCCTCTCTTCTGCCAAACAACAACAGCAGAACGTGTGTGTGTGTGTGTACTGAAAGCTACACTTAGACAGGAACCTCAACACAAGCTGATTAGTCTAACCACCAGCTCCTTCCTGTCTAAATGTTGCTGCCCAGAAATGTTCCATAAACAAGTAAACAATGAAAAAAAAATGACAGGAAGTGATCACACAAGTGAACACACAAATCTCTAGTGGCTCATTAAAGGAGGAGAATTCTGCACACTGTACCTTTAATCTGTGCTGTGAACAAGAGCCTCTCACCACTGTGTGTGGAGGCAGCCTGTTTGCGCGTCTGTGGGCACAGACTCCAACTTAATGCTAAGAAAATAGCTCTGACTAAAGAGCAAAATCCCGTCAGACTCCATGATGTTCATACTAAATACTCACTTGACAAAAATACTCTTTTATAATATCAATTGTCGTTAAAATACATAAAGATGAGTACAGGTATTAATCCCACTTTGCAGGTGTACCCTTGTGGCTTTTGGCTTGTACCCGCTCCTCATGTAAATATACATTAATAGGCTCATTTAAGGGTAATGGGAAAAAACAATAAAGCTTCTAGGTGATTATAAATTCAGGAAAATGTCAGTATGCAATTGTTTTGTAACATTTTTAGAAAATGGCCCAAATCGTACACACTGCACCTTTAATAGCTCTCCATCGTCCATCTATAGAAAAGTGACGGCACATGTCGAACCGACTTCAAGAAGACCAGGTCGAAGCAGGACGTCACTCACATGTTTGACGACTTTGTTGGAGGGAATGTCAACATCATGGTAAGTGCACACACACACACTCACACACACACACGCCACTTACATACATTCGCTGCTGAACCTTCGGTGCATCAGATACTACAGACAGTACTTGCGAGCATATTTTGTACGTTTACATGTGTGAAAGGCTGAAGATGTGTCGATGAATGAAGAAGTGTTTGAGGAGTGACTCTGCCCACGGGGCACAGAGCAAACATTCACCTCTGTGGTCCTGTTTGACTTTTCCTCGTGTTTACTCACATAAACGCTGTCGACACCCAGGTTAATGTTTTATGATCCGCCCTGAACCGTTGTTGTCTTCAAACGCAGACGTCTTACCTGAGCAGGCTGACGCAGATCCAGCAGGCGCTGAAGACATCGGACTTCTTCAGGCGACACGAGGTGATGAAAAAGACACAAAAACAAACAGGTTTTGTCAGAATGAATCGACGGATCGGGACTGTCACTTTAAAGTCCACTGTGCAGACAGAACAGAACTTCTATGGTTCCTTATGTGTCACATTTAGGGCCCAGAAACTTTGTTTTAGGGTCGTTCATCCATTTAACCCATTTCAAAAATGTGGTACATACAATTGTTTGTCTTAGTTTTGCCTCGTGAACACAACATCTCAAAGTTTGTCGTCTTTAGTATTTTTCTAGGATGAACTAATTAGAATATGGTGGTCAGAGGTCAAAGGTCAAGTTCGGCACGGGTACTCAAAATACATTTATTGTCTTATGAGCACCATTTCTCAAATAGGCCATGTAAGATTGACTTCGGATCTGGCACAAATGTTCACTCTGACCCTGTGATGAACTAATGTAGAGGTGGAGGTCAAAGGTCAAGGTCATTGTGGCTGGGCAGAGATAGTTTTAACAGACGAACAAGTTTAAATTCCACTTCAATAGACATATTATCTGGCTCATCTGGGTCTCGAGCATATGGATTTTCAAAATAAAAGCTCATACGTTCCCCTCACCTTTTGGCCCGCAGGTCATCGGCAGCTCTCTCCTCTTCATCCACGACCACACGGGCAAGGCCGAGGTTTGGATGATCGACTTCGGAAAGACCACGGCGTTACCGGAGGGCCAGATGCTGAGTCATGACGTCCCCTGGCAGGAGGGGAACCGCGAGGACGGCTACTTGTGGGGACTGGAGAACCTCATCCACACGCTGGAGTCTGTGAGAGACGCAGAGACAAGGGAGCAAAGCTGCTGCTCGCCGACCAAAGAGAAAACTTTAGAGGCCGATGGTCAGTGACCTTTGACCTCTGAATGCAGGAAGGACCTCAAATTGTTGTATGGGAAACCAAATGCAGTCACTCAGAGGGGTTTAACATATGCAGAAAGCCGCCTCCGTAATTGGTCCTTAAAGATGAAGAGATTAAGTTTAAGATTGAGATTTATTGTCACAGGACATGCAGCGGGAACCACACAGACACACACTCCATGCTGGTGAAATTGGGTCTCTGCATTTCACCCAGCCTGGCCTGTCCTGTCCTGTCCGTCCTCCGGGCAGCCATTTTCTTTCCGGCGTCTGGGGACCAACGACTTGTAGACGTCCGTGGTCAGGTGACGGCTTCCCAATGTTTTTAGAGGGGGTTTTATGGAAGGAGGAATCCTCTGGTTAGCATGGGGACAACATGCAAACTCCACACAGAAAGACTCCCCCACGGGGACTCGAACATGGGACCTTCCAGCTGTGAGGCATCAGTTCTACCAAGTGAGCCACCATGGTGCAGTGTCTGAGGTCTGGTGACCTCTAGTGGTGAAGTTGCATGTTGTATCCATCATCTCAGCCTCACCCTTCTGAACATGCAGGAGAACCTATTGTTGACTGCAGTTGTAATTAAAGCTCAAAAGATGTTTAGTATGTCAACTCCGGGCTACTGTAGAAACATGGCAGCCCCCCGTAGAGAGGACCCCCTCCTCCTCATGTAAATATACATTGAAGGGCACATTTAAGGGTAATGGAAAAAAAATAAAACAGTTAGGGGATTATACATTCATGAAATGAAAGTATGTAATTTATTGTTTTCTAATATTTTCAGAATTTCAGAAAGACAAAAATGGCCACAATATTACAAGCTGCACCTTTAAATTGCTTGGCATTGCCTTCGTTGTGCTACAGAAGCAGGAGTTTAAAGGTGCAGTGTGTACGATTTCGGCCCATTTTTGCACATTCTTAGGTTAGGGTTAGATTACAAATTAAATAAATACCAGCATTTTTACGAATGAATATTCACCAAAGTGTATGACTTGCTTTTATATTACCCTGAAATGGGACCTTTAATATACATTTACATCAGGAGCAGGTCCTCCCTATTGGGGGCTGCCATGTTTTTACAATAGTGGGAGCACTATAAGACTTAAATGACAACCAAGGGCATCCACAGGTTCTCCTAAGTGCTTGAAAAAGAAAGGGTGAGGTGATGGACACAACATGCAACTTCACCAATAGAGGTCCCCAAATCGCACACACTGCACCTTTAAGTGAAGCCTTTCGCTCGGAGAGATTGTAAGATGCATGTTAAGTTCAGAGTTCAGTCTCAACCTCAGGGCTGTTTCATTCCACACATTGTTTTTTGAATAAATGTCAACATCCCTGTTCTTCCTCCAGCCAGTTTGAAATGATGCCACAACATCCTGGGAATGAGCGCTGCCAGGTTGCACATGTAGAGCCACAGTGTCGATGGGGAACAGCGGAGCAGCTGTCAATCATACGGCTTCATCCTGCATAAAATCACAAAGAGAAACATGGACATCAAAGTTAGTGCAGTCAGGAAATAGCTTAACCAATTATAGCCATTTTTATTTTCACTCAAATTATTTTAATAAGAGTTTTTTAAATTACATTTATGACCTATATTCACCAACCACCACCAGGGGGCACTTAGCTTCAATTCTGTGAAACGCTCACATCATCCATTTCCAGACAGGGTCATTGCTTCAAAGCCTTAGTCCGACATTAAAGCACAATTTCTTTTCAGTATAAAACTGGTTCACAGGCCTTCACACAAATGACTACATCACATGCTACGACTCAGCGCTACGTACAACTGGATCATGGGTGTCATTGTATGTATTTTGTTTCTATGTATATTTCTGTTATTCATTCCATTCATGTAATCAAACGTGTCTAATGACTAATTAATCGGTATATAAATGAAATGAATGAAAATGTACAATGAATTAAAACATGAATAGATTGTTTTTTTTTATTCTCATAAGAAAACACTATTAATTAACAGATTCCTATCATTAGAATCAAACTGTGTGTAATGATGAAACTTACACATGTGAGATAAATATATGCTGATTTATTTGGGGACACAGTGAAGCCAAAATAAAGTGTGTAAGACCATAATATTGCATAGAATGTTTTTGCACTGTGGGTTGCGGCATCACACCTTCAGCTATGTGAAGAATAAAGACAAACAAATTTCAGAAAAATAAACTCAGCCAGGCCTCAGAAATTACATACTCTGCGAAAAACACTCTTTTAATTTGAAAAACAAATTCCATAGAAATCAACATTTGTTGTTTTGGCACGACAGAATCTCTAGCGTTGGAAAATCAATGGCGGCCAGGAGGGTCAGATGATCTGGAGATGTTATATTCAGTGGACTTTACAGCATCGAAAAACTAAATTCACTTATATCAGCAAGCCTAAACGTAAAAAAACACACTACAAGCCACTAAAACCATCACATACGGTAAATGTAACATTCTTTCAATGTATTAAAAATAAACTATTTGAGTTCAAAGCAAAGAAACATAGTGGAGTACAACTGTTAAATCGATTAAATAAGAATAACCTGAAATATAAATAGAGTACATACACTATCTCTTATAAGACTCCGAAACACGTGCAGCAGCATGTTTGGTATTTCAGAGCTGAATACCGCCCCCTGCTGGGTAAAACACTGCACCGGTAGATGCAGTGTATAGAATGGCAGTGATTAACTATGAGTACAGAATCATCAACAATAACAGTAAATGAATAATCAAAAAAATCATGACAAAAAAATAATCAAAGACAAAATGGCTACAGATGCAACGGGTTAGTCCAGTGTAAGGAAGTGAGTACAAAAATAGCAATAAGCGAGATTTTCACAGCTGCGTGGTCGTCACCAAATTCTACATGTCGCTCCTTTATGAAGATAACCAATGATAAAACGATTCACTGCATTAAAAGGAAAAGTTTGGAACATTTTAGGGAGAGCTGGTACACAGGGCACAGTGCTGACACCTGGGGGAGTTTGACTCAGTGAAAAAGGGGGAGGGACAACATCAGCATCACGATGATGTCATCTCCAACGCCGCTCACAACAACCAGGGGGCTCTTTATGTTATGTCTCGCCTTGTGTTCCATTATCTACTGTCGCATTCCTGGAATACCCCTCTCAGGCCCTGCGATAACGGACTCAACCATCTCCATGGCAACCCTGCGACCTCAACTGAAAGGGAAGTACAGGAGATCGAGGCAACCCATGTTGTGTCGGCAGATCAATGAGGAAAAAAAATCCTGAATAATAAAAACGGAGTTATTGCAGTAGTTTGGCTCTTCACATTATTTGGGATGAGAGCGAATCAGAATCATGTTAGTAGCTCAACAACTACTTGATGCATGTATAAATGTATAGACTATATGGAACTCAATTTCATACATCCTATTCTACAAAAGCAGTTTCTGATTCTACTCGGCTGAACGGGAAATACGTCTAATACGTCACATTCTCATGATTTTTGGCTTGTTTCGCTTCCTGTGCACAGAATACAACACATGTCAACAAATGGGTTAGGATAATGGAATATAGTATATCGTTGCTGCCTAAGTGGCTTTAAAAAATATAACAATAATAATGATAATACAGCCAATAAAGAAAAAGAAAGTAAACAAAAAAAGGAGCAGGGATTGATGAGAGTCTGCATCAACAGTGTGGACAATGACAAAGTGCAGAGCTGTGTGTCGTCCAGTGTTTCAGTGATCAGCTACCAGTGCATCAGGAGCCAGTATCACAGTGCAGTGTGTGTGTGTGTGTGTGTGTGTGTGTGTGTGTGTGTGAGTGTGTGTGTGTGCGCGCGCGCACGTGCACACACGCGCGTGTGTATTTTCCAGCATTCCAGAAGCTCCCATGATTTGCCGTGGTATCCTCGTGGTTCGTACTTTCCGTTCCAGAAATCCAGAGCTTGAGCATTTGAGCGGAGGCGCCCCCTGGTGGCACGTTAGTTCCGTACACATCCAGACCCCCTTGCCCCCCGTCAGATCGGGGTGACGCTGAGGTCTTCGGACAGGGAGAAGCCCGAGTCTCGGTCGCGCGCGGGTTTCTCGGCTTTGGTGTGTCTCCTCACGTCCTCGTGGCCGTAGCTGGCGTGGCGCTTCAGCAGCACTTTGGGCACACATGGCGAGGGCGCGTGGAGGCTCGGCGTCAGGCCCGGGCCGCTCCCCGACGACACGCTCGGGGCCGAGCTGGCGTTTGTGACAGCGTCCGGCGCTCTGGGCGCGACCAGGGGGAGGCTCTCCGCCTCGTAGCTTGGCTCGTCGTAGGCATAGTTGACGTTGCCGCAGGGGAAACTCTGGAGCTTGGCCAGGTCCATGGTGGCTCTGCTGCCGCCGCCCACCGCCATCTTATGCGAGGATGAGCTCTGGGAGGCTTTGGACTGGCCAGAGGGGGATGGAGATGAGGGACTGAGGTGGGAGCCGATGGCGCCGTCGCACCTGCCGTCGCCGCCCTCCAACGCTGGGCCGCAGGGCGCGTTGGAAGCGGAGGAGGTGGAGCTGGAGAGCGGCATGGACTGAGTGTGAGCCAGAGTCTTCTTCCCACGGAAGTTTTCCAAGACCCAGGAGCCGTACGTGGGGTTCCACAGGTTCTTGGTCTTGTTCTTCAGCCTCTGGCTCCCCGAGGAGGAGCTGTTCCTGGAGCAGGGCCGGTGGTGCGGAGGATCGGGGTGGAGCCAGTGGTTCCCCGCCGCCCCGCCCCCTGCCGCCGCCGCCGACAGCGCGGGGGCGGGAACGGCCTCGGCCCAGGACGGCTGCAGCGCCTCGCGGCACGACGCCACCTCGTGGTGGGCGGGCTGGATTCTCTGGAGGAGCAGGCGGGGTTTGGCGGGCTGAGGAGGGAGAGGGGAGGAGCCCAGGCCCAGAGAGGGGAGTCCCAGCTGGGGGGAGGAGTCCTGGGAGGCGGGGCGGGAGACGAGGAGCGGCGTGAGGCTGGAGGAGGCGTGGTCAGAGGGACGGATCACCTGGCCGCCATCGTCCTCCGTGTTGGGGCCATATTCCACAGGCAGGGGAGTGTTGATGACATCTGGATCCTGAGAGCGGGATTATAAATCAGAACTTCAGGCAGGAAATAAGAACGGAAACACATTTGGTCCATTACTTTTACAGTTCCCACAATCTCATTTAGCAGATGCTTATCCAGAGGGCCGGGTGGATGGAGAGGCTGGGAATCGAACCCATAACCTCATGCTCTACCACGAGGCCCCGCCCACCCATTGCTTGTGCTAATGACGGGACATAAGGAGCAGGATACCTGAGTGCAGTAGTTAATTCTCTCCAGTATAGTGGAGAAGTTAGGTCGGTGTTCGGGACAGTGCTGCCAACACTGGGTCATGATCCGATAGCTGCACACAAACACACACATCGCACATTTGTCATTCATGGGCTATCACAATGTCACACTGATGGACCACTAGGATCATGTCATTTAAATAATCATTTAAACAATTTAAAAGGGAGGGAAGCAGAGAAAACGTCCTTATAAATATATCCACAATGCAGTGATTTGCACATCAAAGCTAGAAGATAAAACGGTGTCTGTGTCGTAAACGAAATCTTGCTTTTTCTCTAAAGTTATGAACTGCGCTCGCTTTTATCCCATGGGGAGTTTCAATCGAAAGTGTAAAAATGCTGCCAGAAAAACAACAACATTTGATTCAAAGTTTTCAAGCGAGTCACTTGAACTCGAGTCCACTCAACTCTTGACTCCACCAACTGAGGATTCTGTATTCTGACTTTGTTCGACACAGACACTGTGAAGAATCGCAAACCCGGGCAGCTCCGAGTGGAACCGAGACCGACTGTCTGCTCAGAATGAGGATGAATTCCACTGTGGATACTCACACGGGCCCTGGGCAGCCTTTGGGAGGATCCATTCTCCCTCCGCTGGTGACAAACTCCAGAACCTCCTGGTTGGTTTTGCACGGATAAGGCATGTAGCCCAGGGACAGGATCTCCCACAGCAGCACTCCGAACGACCTGCAGGGGGAGACACAGATCAACGGGTCTCAGTCACGGCTTCCAGACACCACGGCACAAGTGGAGACGCGGCCAAAATCCAACGCATTCGCATCCGACGATAAATCTGAGTGGGCGTGTGTCATGGTCGTCAGTGTGGCCCCGCCCCCTGACGACATGGATGTTCGTTGGGTCATCTAATTACAGCTGCGCTTCCTTTGGTCTTCGGACACTTCCTTTTGATCAACAATTAGCGCCTGGCATTTTTATCATTTGCAGTCTGATTTCACTTCCTGGAAGATTCTGGATGGCCAGAGCAGAAAATAGAGAAGAAATCCTGGCTTTAGTTTGCTTGCACAACTCGATCAGATTATAAATGTCTATAAATAAGACATTGTTCCGTGCAGTGGCGTCTTGATTGAATCTAAATGGTCTTGTTTACCGGGTCCTACATTATCCCTGCTCTGAGTCTGAACCTCACAGATGGTGAAGAGCGATGTGACGCGTCGCTGCAGTGTCGATCCCCCGGGTTCGGCTCCGCCGAGTGGATGTAAAAACCGCACTCGAGCTCGAGCTCGTTTTCTTCCGTTTGTTGCGGATGACCCTCTCACAAACAGCCTAAAGCGACAGTGTGTCCCCCCCCCCCAAAGAGTTGAGTCATATTTCTTCTTCTGTGGTCTAAATGCAGCGGATGCTCGGCAGAACCCTGTCGTCATGTATGACAGCGCTGCCCCAACACCTCTGCACTCAGACTATCTGTGGAGAAAAGGAAACCTCAACTCCAGTGTTCTGCACAGCAGTGATTTTCAACTGGTGGGTCGCAACCCCAAAAGTGAGTTGTGAACCGTTTTTTCAGAGGGTCTTTAACTGGGAAAAAAAGTGAAGCAAAAAAATTCCGTGCTTTTATTTTGATGAGGAATTTTTATGAATCGGAGCACCATCTATTCAGACTCCTTAACAGTAGGGGGCGATAATGCCCTGTAGTGCTTGTAGCTAAAAAAAAACAGTTTATTTTCATATGACTGAGTTTGTTCTATTAATGCAGTTTGGTTTTTCATTCAAATTCAGCTAATGGAGTGTAAAAGAGAGTGTTTACCTCTCTAACATCGCCACCTGCTGGACATTTTTGTTCATCATTTCGTTTTGGCATACTCTGATATTCTGCACCATCTCAGGTTCCAACTGCACCGTCATATTTATTCAATTAATTTGAGAAGTTAGCGATTTGGAGGGCGGCGGTGTCTCAGTGCTTGCCATTGGAAGTAAAGGTTACTGGTTCGATTCCCAATTGGCCCTTTGTGTACGGGTTAGAAATGGCCCATGACTCTTGGTTTGGGTCCCAGCTCATCATTAACAGGTGATGGTGCGTCCCAAAGCACTGCTACAGAGAAATATGGGTTTTCATTTACATTCTTGATAAGGTTCAGCTGGCTGAGACTTTAAAAAGATTGATATACGGCACTTTAGACACTGAGCGTTCTGTCTGGTTTTGTTTACTGTGCCTTGACGTGTGAAACTTCTCCTCAGCAGGGCCACAAAAAGGCTTTTTAATGAGCCGGAATGAGCAAGTGGGAAACTTTCGAACCGCACACAAGAGAAACAGTGTGGAAAGTCGAAAGTTACGATGTGAACACGCTGTCATTTGTTAACTGCTGGAGAGAAAACGAACGCGTACACGATATTTAATACAGATGAGGATTGAATAATGGGATTCAGATTGCATAAAAGACCTACAAATTAGTTTGAGTTATAAATAATTCATCCCTGACGGAAAAAGTATTCGCTCAAATTGGAGTTAGCTCCAGTGGTTATATGCCTCTGCAAACCACTGCAGTTTTTGATATATTATGTATGACCTTTATCCTTTATTCACTGAAACCCAGTGAGTTCATATATTTGTGTCAGTGACAACTGGTCATAGTTTGAAGACAGATCCTCAAGGTGGACCTGAAATATAATGATCAATGAGACAAAACATGTTAATATGGCCACGACCTTGATATTTGACCTTTGACCGACTGACTCTAATCAGCTGATCCATGGGTTTAAGTGACTATTTGAACCAAACATTTTTTTAAAAAGGAAAATTCTCTCGAAGCATAAAATAAAAGCTTTTGTGAGGCCGGTGTGACCTTTGATCTTTAAGTTTGAGTCAACTTTTGTGTCTGTTAACTGGAAAATACATTTTCCTATCAACAAACGATCTTGGATCACGGCAAACTGGAATGAACAAAACGCAATCATCTCAATTCATGACTGTTTGATTCAATCCTCTCAAGGTTCAGAGATCAGCCTCAATCATCATGAGGTTGTGGGATGAAGGTTGTGGATTCTTGCAATTAGGAACAGCTGCTAGTTACCACGGATTTGGTTTGCTTCCTGTGTGGTCATACGATATGGTGCGCATCTCAGTACCATGTATCGGTCTTGCAGGTGAAGATTCCCTCCATAAAGGCCTCTGGTGGCATCCACTTGACTGGCAGCATGGCCCGACCTCCTTTCCTGTAATAGCTGGCTCTGAGGAGACACAACAGATCTGTCAGGGAAAGACTGTGTTGGAACATTTGAAAGACGCTGTTAAACTGGTCCCACATTTACCACAACATCCAGGAGCTGTCTGTCTGTCTGTCTGTCTGTCTGTCTGGACTCTGGCTCCCATGAGACACATCAACATAAATCATTTGGTCGTGTTTCCCCCGTGAAGACTAAGCCAACAAACCTGTAAATATCCCGGGCCATGCCGAAGTCTCCGATTTTAGCCACTCGGTCCAGGCCGGGACACGTCAGCAGGCAGTTCCTGGCAGCGATGTCTCTGAAATACATTCACCACGGTTACAACTCGTTGTACGATAAACACACAAAGCTGATCTTTGTTTACATTTCCGTTGCTCCTAAATGATATCAACCTATTTTCTCCTTGAGGCACATTCCTACAGAAGGTTCCCATATACTGTAAATAAAGATGGATGAAGGAGGCCACACAGGCACGTTAATCGTGTTTTCCTTTAATTGACGATTTACTGTCAAAGGAGTCACATGATTCTTTTTCCATGTTTGTCTGTCCTTTAGTGGGTTGTCCAGGTGTTCTAGTTCTGTATCTAGTAGAAAATACACTCCACAGCAGAGAGGGAGCGCTCTTCATCACGGAAAAGACTGAAGGCTCAAACACCTCATCTCTGATTTTCATTCCACTTCCTGGTCAATGTGACGTCACGAGGCGACCACACCCTGATGCATCAATGAGCAGCGAGACACTCTGACCAATCACAAGAGACTGAACCAGCTGGCCAATCAGAGCAGTCTGGGCTTGTCTGAGAGGGAGGGGCATGAGCTGCAGCCATGGACAAGTGTGAGGAAACTACAGCGCTTTAATGCATGAGCATCTGAGTCCGTCAGCCTGTCATTATCATAAACAAATAAAATGTCCCCTTTGTAACTAATTACACAACAACACTTGTGTATGCAATAAAAACAGAGGGTTGTGATTGTCACATTAAAGTGTTTATGTTGAAGTAGAGTCAACATTCTCTGACCCTGACGCCTCCAAGCCAGATGTAAACACATTGTTTCAGACACACACACACACACACATACTTGTCAGTTGTATTTAAAGCATGTGAATCTGAACCTGTGTATGAAGTGGTTCTCCTCCAGGTAGCGACAGCCACGGGCAATGTCTCTGGCCATCTGCAGCAGCTCCCGCATCGTGAGAGTGGACGTCTGTCCCTGCACACAATACAATTCTCTTTTAAATTCACAGCACAACACACACACACACACACACACACACACACACACACAGTACAGTACATACAGCTCGTGGTCGGTTCTGTCTCAGGAAGCTCTTCATGTCTCCTCCGGTCATCAGCTCCAGCAGGATGAAGCGCGGCAGGATGTTGAGGCTGACTCCAATGCAGCGGACGATGTTCTCATGGCTGAACTTACTGCAAACACACACACACACAAACACACACACACACACACACACACACACACAGTGGGAAAAACACATGGGTTAGTGTGGATGCAGATGTGTGGAGCCAAGGATGTGAACATTAAAGCACTGGAATGTAGAACTTTGTGATGCAATTTACTCTGATTCGATCAAGAATGTGAAAATCACATCAGGACAGAGTGAACAACAGAAAACACTTTAGGAGAAAATAAAGAGAATAATCATTTGGATCGTGCGCAACATAAAAGACCATTTTAAGAACTGCATTGTGAAAAAGACACCTAGTGGCCAAATTGCATATTGCAGCTCACCTAATCCTTCACTTCCACACATGTAGGAGAACATGTGGTAGCCTTCAGTTTTCAATCTGATTCTGAAGGTATTTAGTTTGTCCAGTCTGAATGAAAAATATAGCCACCTCCTTAGAGAGGAGCGGCTCACCATGTAAATATACAACACCTCATTCAGGTGATTACCCACCAATAGAGACATCAGCATACACATTTCAGATTTCAATTCTTTTGCCAAAAGAAATATTCACGTTTGGTCTGAAATGGACCCTTGAGCAAGAATTAAGTTATGCTAATTGACTGTTAGCAATTAACAATTGGGATGGACCTAAATGTATCTGAGACCTACGGCTTTAAGACTTTAAATGACTTATGACCTAAATATCAAAATTGATATCGAATTTTAGACCATTTGAGAAACAGTAACTTTGTTCCTTCGTTCACATCATTCTCTTCGTACTTGTGCACGTTAACATCAGGACCTCGTGAATCCATGAGGCTCCGTCTAAGGCTGCTGCTGCTTTTACTGCTGAGCGGGCGAATGGCGAGCGATGAGAGGGGAAATGTGAACAAAGCTGCTCTTGTGCACAGCTTAACAACCATAACAAGTCCAAGATGTTTCAAGTGGGCTCCTCTTTAGTCGTGTTGCATTTGACCCGAGTGAACGTGTGCAATCAGATCTAAACTCGGCACTTCTTTGATCATCGGCCTCGTTCGTCACGACAGAGAAATCAGCCCTAGGCGACTGAGGAAGAGGATCACCACACGCGTTCAATAATTAACATCATTCAGGTCTTTAAACAACTGGTGTCAGAGACACGGTGCAAAGACGCACACACGCCTTCGTCCTCTAGACTTTGAACCAAGCAGCCTTTAATATCATTCGATGAAATCAGCAGCGAGTTGTCTGAGAGACGGAGACGCGTGCGACATTGCGGCTCCGACTCCTGAGCGGGCGAGTCACGGAGTGAGGCGCTGCAGGGAGGCCTACCTCATAATCAGTGCCTCCATCAGGAAATCCATCTCATCCTGCTCAGAGCAGATTTCTGGGAGAGTCTGTGGAGCAGAGAGAGCGAGAGGGAGCGAGGGAGCGAGAGAGAGGGGGAGAGAGAGAGAGAGAGAGAGAGAGAGAGAGAGCGAGAGAGAGACTTATTGTCAAGCAAGATCAGGAAAGAAATATGTCCATTATCTGATGGGGTGGGAGGGGGTGTCAGAATTGAGGTAAAAACTGGACTGGTCACCAACACAAAACTGACTTCTAGAGACAAACAACCATTCATACATGTACAGGTGATCCAGCATCACTGGGTAACCTAAGCTGTGTGTGTGTGTGTGTGTGTGGATTGTGGGAGGAAGAGGCTCTATAATCAGAAATAGTGAATACTGTGTTAATTGGAAGTCATCTGAATGTGAGCGCACAGCAGGCCGACACACGAGTCAGCGCTTTTCTTTTTTTTCATCTATTCGAACTGTCATTTTGTTCATTCACAGTGATTTGCATGTAGCGTGTGATTTCATCTTTTCATGACAATGATGCTTTATCATCATTACATTTTCAAACTGCTTCATCACAAAAAAACACTTCATGCCAAAGGGATTCAATTCTGCTGCATGAATTCATTGTGTTTGTTTATTTTTTAATTATGTTCAGGTGACTTTATTGGAAGGCGGCCCAGAGGATTTGTTGCGCAGTAACAATAGAGGGAAGCGTCTGCCAGTACAATTCAGAACCCTAACCCAGCCATCGCTGACAGAGGATGAAAACATGAGGGATAGACAAGGAGGCCACAAGGAGGAGCAAAACAAAACAGAAGTGGAAAGTTAATAAATAGACTTAAGATTTATTCAGATAAACAGCTGCAGCTGGAACAAAGCTGTTCCTAAAAAACTTTCAGAACCTCTGGACTTAAATTTAGAAATGGCGTCTATCATGTAAGGGGGCAGCGGTGGTTGAGGGGTAAGAGGAGTCGTCCTCTGACCCGAGAGTCAAAGGTTCAACTCCAGTCTTCCCCCATCCACGCGCTGAAGAGTCCTGGGCCGAGGCACTGAACCCCACGTTAGCCCGTGTACCAACGTGCTCCTATCGGCGACCTGATGGTCTAAGGTGTGGTGCCACTTGGATTGACATTGAAGAGGAGGACCAAGAGAAGGTTTGGCGCCCTCTGCTGGAGGTGGCACCCCTGCGACCCGGTCTCGGACACGACGGAAGAATGGAACGGGCCCCGTCGAGCACTTATCCAAACAAATATGCACCTTGTGCCCAACAGAGTGTGATCTCACCTTGATGGCCACCTGCATGGGACCATTGTCGCTGCTCATCCCCAGAATCTGTCCTTCATACACTTCCCCAAACGCCCCGTGGCCAAGAGCCCTGCGGACACAAACAGCCGGTGAGGGGCAGTTCTGCCTCCCGAAGGTTTGCGCCGCGACCTCACACTGCCCTCTACCTGAGGAGTGTGATGTTCTTGCGCGGCACCTCCTTCAGCTCGCTGAGCGAGGCGGCCTTGCCCGCGAAGCAGTAGTTGGGGTTGTAGTCGGTCATGATGGTGGACGAGCGGATCTTGCTCAGCTTGTACTCGGGGCTCTGCAGACGGCCCCTGACGGCGTGCAGGTCGTTCTTCCTGCGGTACCACACTGGGGAACGAGACGGAGACACAGAGGTGGGAGTTTGACAAAAACAAGGAGCCAGGGGTGTCGGCAGGAGGCCACACTTCAACTTCCTGACGGCATGTGGACACATAGGAGCGGTAAGACAAGGAGAGGTCGGGCCGATAATGTTCAGTGGCCAATGGAGAAACGCCAACATTCATTTTTGACCAATTAAAGGACTCCACCAATCAAAACACCAACAGGCCGCTTCATCTGAAGGACCGATGCCTGCATAACCCGCTCTACAGTGACAGCTGTTTGCTTTGGTAGCTGCTACAGTCACTACCAGAGGCAGAGGGTCTGACACTGCAAACAAACACAGAAGATAAACAAAAGATGAACAAACTCATTGGAGTTTCTCAGTTATTTGTCGGACATTTGTTGCACACACGTCGTTTGCTTTGGCAGCCGCGAAGGGAGTCAACATTAAATACACCGGTCCTTTAAATGTTGCCAAAGAGAACAAATGAAATGCCGCAAACGTCCGTTATTTATCGAAGCAAATCCAACGAGTTTTGTTTTCCAGTGCGCAAACAAGCACCCACATGTTTTGTCTCACCATTTTCAAATGTCCTCAACCCAAACAAACGTTAGCTCAGCTGACCTCATGACCCCGTCATGACCTCGCCTTACAGGACCGTGCACGGCTCCCTCTACGGTCACGAGAGGCCCTGTGCAGCTATTTCTCATGCATGCCGTTCAACTCCTCGTTACCTGTGCGTGCTGGTGTATACAATTGGTGGAGTCCGTATTCTAAGGGAGGTGTTTAGAGGGATGCATGTGTGGGATTGCCGCTCCTTCTTTACTGCTCCTACTCTGTCGGTCCCGGTCAGTTCGGACTCACCCGCCACGGAGGGAGCCCACGTCCCCGATGCAGGATGGTAGTCTGCCAGGGAGGGGGTGTTGCGTGCAGGTAAGAGGTGCCGTCGAGCCATCGCCCCGGGGCAGGTGCTAGGGACTCGGGGGGAGGGGGTGGGGGGGTGGGGGGGTGGGATGACGGGATAAGGAGGGAAGGTTGAAATGAGGAGGGGGAAGAGGAGGAGGAGGAGAGGATGGAGGGGGGGCTGAGGGGATGGAGGAGATGGGATGCCCAGGGAACAGACTACCTCCCTGCATGGGGGAGAGCTCAGGTGAAGACACACCATTAAGCTGGAGGGTGTATAGCGTGTGTGTGTGTGTGTGTGTGTGTGTGTCTATGTGTGCAAGCGTGTGTGCGTGTGTGTGTGTTGCTGCCATTTAATATGTCCATACATAATAATCTTTTGTTATTGCAATGCTGTTTTCAAAAATATCCAAGTTCAGACCAGAATGCAAAACCCTGACAGAGAAGGCTGCAGTATGTATGCCAGGTCAGTAGGTGGCACTGGAACTTTTCCAAAAGTTTATTCACTTTGCAAATTCACAAAATTACACACAATGCAGTTAGTAAGAGGTCAAACTAATACTTCCTCCATTATTCATAATAAAAGAAGTTTATTACAGGAGAGTAACGTCATGCACTGCAACCTGGCATTTAAGTCTTTTTCCTCTGTTGTATATTGATCTGATGACAAAAACCCTTCAGATAAATGAAACCATCAGATTCACCAACCTGTCCTCTGAAATACATTTCCTGTTCCTCTGAGACTGAGACACGACCAGTGTCACACATCTACCCACATCTCTCATCTCCTAAAAGCACAACGCTCCACTTCCACATAATATCCAACCTATTACATCTCCCGGTCTTATTCTGCTTCTTGTCCGACTGAAACCAATTCTTCATATCACACACACACACACGCGCGCGCGCACGCACACACGGCAAAAACATCAATATCCTGCTGAACAACGCTCAGCCACTATTCATATCCAGTGAAATGAAAGTGGTGCAGTTGATTCTTTGATTGATGCCATTTCATTTCCTTCAAGCTTCTTGAGGTCTTTGGCTTCCAATAAGAAAAAACCCTCCGCATTGTTCCTTTAATCCACCAGCTCTGCTCTATATCCTTCCCCTGAAAGGGGTTCTATTTTAAGTGACTGCCTCCATCACGCCTGGTTCCTTGTCAGTCTGAGCTTGACCTGATATTTTTAGCGGAGGAAGTTCCTCCGGCGGCCTTTTACAAAAAGTTTGGATCCGCAGTGAGACCGCATGAGGGAAAACGGAAGAGTAAAAAAATAATTCAAATATATATTCTTCCATGTGTAATATTCAGGCCTGACGGAGAGTTTATGGAGAGGACAGACGGAGAGAGAGAGAGAGAGAGAGAGAGAGAGAGAGAGAGAGAGAGAGAGAGACTGCTGGATTTAAATGGAACTTTGAGGAGGATTAAGGTGTCATGGATTCCCCTTCCCCCGAGATCCGCAGCTAAAAGGTGGCATAGGTGCAAAATAAATCAAACGAGCTGTATAATCCCTCACTGTCCTGTGTTAAATGACTGCATATGTTAAAGTGGATACTGCAGAAAAAAAGTCTCTGTGCTTCACGAAACCAAGTCAAAAAAGTAAATAATGGCGTAGCAGCTTTCAGTTAAATACTACTGCAAATCAATGTTAGAAATCGAAATATTATTCATCCCTCACTCCGTTTCCATTCCTCAAGTTTTAATATGAAGTGTTAATGTCCCTAGTTATTCCCGTTGTAAGCGGTTTACATGTGCAAGAATGGTCAGCACGGCATTTGACAACATCGACTCACATAAACCGAACCTGCACCAGACACAGTGAATCTTCTGACTTCGGCTCAGAGGCTTGAGGCCCATCACGGTGCTTTGTTGTGAACAGCTTCACAGCTGAAGTCTTTCTGCTATTTAGAGGACTCAAAGAAAGTCAATGCCCATGGGTTCGAAGAGAGAGAGAGAGAGAGAGAGAGAGAGAGAGAGAGAGAGAGAGAGAGAGATGCTTCCTGGTGTGTTGGAAATCCTTAATGACACTCGCCTGGCTTCTGGTTTCTCTCGTTTAAACACCTTCTGTTTGATGGGTTTTTTTTCTAAATCCAAACTACAAACATTTATCACGCGCTATCTCAGTGCGCAGAAACCTCCCCAGTAAAAGGAGCATTAGGTGATTTTGCCGAAAATAGTTGTTTACAGTGACACCTGTGGCAGTGAAGTGAAGTTCAGCCAGCATTCTGTAGCTCACTTAAAGGTGCAGTGCGTAAGATTTCGGTCGATTTTTTTGTCACTTCTATCTATAAAAATAGAATTACAAAACAATTAAATAGACTTTTTTCTTATTTTTTTTTTTTTTACAAATTTACAATCACCCAAATGTATGACTTTCTTTTTACTTACCCTAAAATGAGCCCTTAAAGGTATATTTTCACCAGGAGCGGGTCCAAAGGAAATTAATACTGCTGCACCTGTGTGTTTTGAACTCCCTCCCTCCTCGCGCTCTCACTTCCTTTGGTCTCTCAGCTGGAGCTGAGAGACGACAGAATGGTGGGACGTATGAAGTTTAGCCTGGTCCTGCTGCACCAAGATTACCAACCCTAGCTTTAAACGCACTCATCCAGATCCATCGACAGCACCTCCTGCTGCTTTATGCTTCCATGGGAACGGTCACACGCCTCTGGCGACATAAGCTAAAATACATCATCTGCTGCAAAGCCTGGTTTCTACGCGGGTTTAAAAGTTGGCCAGAGAGGAAAGCATCGTCTGGAACAAGTGCCTCTAATCAAAGTGTTCACATGTGCTCGCTTCACTTTGTGTCAGAATCCTAAAATGCAGACCCACACCTCCTTCGATAACAGGACCACGCATAGCCAGAGGGCACGGAAACCCGCCGCCAATCAGAGGTGGGGTTTTTTTGCGTGTGTGTGTCTCTGCCGTCAGCAACATCTGGAAGCATCTGTGCGTCCAGCTGTGCTCACAGGCGGTGGAAGGTGGCGGGCACAGACTGCACACAGAGCTGCAGGAGTCTCTTACTCAGGATGACGCTGGCGCAGATCAGCGCGATGCCGCTCGCCACGGTGGAGACGACAACCGCCAGGATCAGCAGCGTGGACATCTGGCCCTGCGGAGCGGGACCCTGAGGAGCTGCTGGAGGAGAGGGGGAGAAGAAAGTCAATGCACGGGATTTCAAAACAGATTTGTTTGTTTGTGAGCAAGACCATGGAACAAAATGCCGAATGGATTTCCATTTAATTTTGGAGGATGAATGCAGCAGAAAAACATTTAATTTGGGTCAGACTGGATTTGGAGATGAATGCAGGGTTTTCTGTCATTGATTTCTTGTGACTGTTTCATGAGTCAGACTGATTTAAAATGAGGTTTCACAGGGAAGCTATTGTGCCTTGCTGGCAGAATGTGCTACACTGTCTATTAATCAGGTATTTGATCCATTGTATCTCACATTAAACCAGTGATTCTACACGAAAGTGGGTCAGGGGCCCGTTTTCAGAGGGTTGCAAGCCTTTGACTGGGAAAACAAATCCTGTGCTTTTATTTTGAAGGACTTTTTTTGATACATTAGCTACAGTAGCTGAGGATGATGCTGTCAAATGCTATTAGACATCTGAAGAAAACCTGCTAGGTTTGTTTTGATATGCTAATTAACCATGGCAAAAGAGGACACATATACATTGTAATACCTTGTGTCCCTCAGATGCACTTTTTTTTTTTTTACTCAAACGCGTCTAAGTGAGTGAAAAAGGGAATATTTTCCCTCACTAGCATCGCCACCTGCTGGTCGTCTTATTCAATGTTTTTTTGTGTTGGCAAACCATGACATTCTGCACCATCTTTTGTTCAAACTGCACCATTTTATCATTTATGAAAAATACATTTGAGAAGTTGAAAATGTTCCTGTAGCCACCCACACTGAATAACGAACAATCCATTGAGGGTGCTGCGTGAAAAAGGTCCCATTTTCAATTCTGTTCCGAGGAGGGCAAGAACTTACCCACGGTGCCGATGCACGTCACGTTGTCGCTGGCCAGCACCTCGTCGTCGTCACAGAGGCAGAGGATGAGGTGAGTGTCTTCGTCACGTTTGCAGCTCTGCATCTGACAGTGGCTGCAGTTCAGCTGCACCTTGATCTCGCACTCCCCATGACTCTCCATGGCTGGAGGGAAACAACATGTGTGAACATGCGCAAACACACAAAAAACACACAATGAAAAGTCCTTTTTCTATTGAGAGGTGTCATTGAGTTTAGGGTTATATACAATAACCCACATGCAATGGCCAAAAACCCAACTGACTTAACAAGAGCCATGAGCTGCCAAACATGATGTACTCCTCCCAGCCAGGCAGCTCCGCTTGTTCCCCCAGAAAACTATTAAAATCACACCAATAACAAGAACGTTTGTTTGCGGCAGGGAACATGGACGCTGAAGTTTATTCTGAGGGGCTTTCATATCATCCCGCAGCTGAAAATAGACCCTGAACTAATCCATTATCTACTCCTGTTAAAAGGGAAAATTGTGCTAAACATGCCAGCTGTCCAGCTGTTCGGCAGATCTTTATTTAAACGTCAGTATATTCACAACTCTTTCCGGAGACGCATGTCGCCAGTGGGAAAGCCGGATTCCTTTCGATGTACAGATATTTGAAATCACCTCATTCCTCTTCCTTCCAAGAACTTTGATCATCCGTTGCTCAGGTGTAATTAAACATAAAGCTGCCCATCTTTCTCTAATGCTGCATGTAACAGAGCTCCTTTGTATGGACATGAGAATATGTCAGTTTGTGTCTCATTAAATTAACCCCCCCCCCTTCATTTAGAGATCAAAAGTCGCTTAACTACATTACACAAAAACATATTTTTCTTTCAGCCTCAATCATGATAACATCTCCATTTGTCCGATCCCTCCTTTAAACGCGCTTCACTCTGCGCAGAGGCTCATTGTGTTTGATGGCGATGACTGGCAGCGCACAACAACTGGCTCTTTCACATGAGAGGGGGGCGTCTGCGCGCTGGCGCCGGCGGCAACAGGCTCCGTAAGGCCGTGAATTAGCCGAGCGCCCTCCGCCTCTTCCCTCCCCGCTGCTGAATAATAAGAGTCAGATGGCTGCTGGTCTCACTCACTCACAACAGAAAAATACAAACACTGCTACATATGTGTGGATATGTGTGTGTGTGTGTGTGTGTGTGTGTGTGTGTGTGTGTGTGTGTGTGTGTGTG
>JAFBJT010084882.1:63534-97529 GCA_016785325.1 Chascanopsetta lugubris
GAGAGAGAGAGAGAGAGAGAGAGAGAGAGAGAGAGAGAGAGATTTTTAAAGAAGGAGACCCCTTCACCCAAACATATGTCCCCCCCAATCCCCCTCTTGATTTCTCTCCTCACCCCTGGGCACGCGTCCTCTCCCTGGTGACCCACCAGGATGTAGAGCACATCTCCCTTCTCCAGAGGAAATATGGCCGAGATGAAGACCCCATGGTTGCGCTTGTTGTGGTTCTTGGCTCCCTTCCCCCCGGCCGCCCCGTACGCCGAGATCCTGGGGAAGATCACAACAACACATTTGGATTAACCGCTGTGGAGAAACGTTCCAATCCAGGCTTTGTTGGCTGTATCACATCAAACACTTGGAGAAACTACAACGTACTGTATTTCTTTGTTTCCTCTTATCAACGGCAATTCTGTGGCACAAGTTCAAGCTGTGCATATTTAGAGCCAGGCGATTCAACACCCCGTAAATCCTGTAATTACCCCAGACCGTCTTTGTGGAGCCCGTTTCCATGTCGTGAGCATGGCTGCGAGGTCCCATGACCCGCTGTGCACACACAATTAAACAGCTCCAAGACTTAGTCCTGGGCATGGACGGAGCAATTTGGCTCAGTCACACCTCTAACTAGTCACTTAGCCCGGCTCTGTGAGTCATGCAACCGTGCTAACACATGGTGCGTGTCCTCGGTGACTCAGCTCCAAACATGGGCAGTGCAAAGACGTGTGAACACATGGGAGACAGGAGACAGTTTTTTGTCTCTGCAGCGCAGGTCAGTGAATGCCAGCGCATATTGATGAGTCCGTTAAAGGGCCAGGTTGTAGGATACTCCGATGGCAGCTTTCGGTGAGCTTTCATTCAAACTCAATAGCCGTCTAGCGTGTCCATTCTGGGCTCCTGTAAAAACAGGGGGGTGCAATGATTGTATGTGTTTTTGTACCAACCTGGTTTTGCAGTCAATGTCACCTGAAGGCCTCTTCAGATTCTACAGGGACATACCAAAGCTAGAATGTGGATTTTGGACCTAAGCCTGCAGGAGTCTCATAAGTATGGAGATTATATTTGGTTTTCTTCAGTGGAATGGTTTTGTGTGTGTGTGTGTGTGTAGGTGTGTGTGTGTGTGTGTGTGTGTGTGTGTGTGTGTGCCTGTAACTGTGGAAAACAGTTCAGTTCAGGCTCCAACACGAAAAAAACAGGATATACGGCTGCTCACAGGACGGAGGCGAGTTCAGACACTTGATACACAAAACTTTGCTTCTAAAGAAAAGTCTGACTAAGACTGTTTGGAACACACGTGATGGATTAGTCAAATATCAAGAACAACAAAATGTCAGCAGGTGGGCCGTCTTAAAAAAACACAGGGTGCTCAGATGCATGTGCAACACTTGTGACTCATCCATCACGGATGATAAACACTTTTCTAAAACATCGTTTACCCCCCGTTCTATTTTCTTATTTCATTGGATTTGAGAGAAACTTCCACAATCACATAAATGAACCTCGCAGCCGCCGTCTCCTTCACTCACAGGTATCTGTTGGTGGCAGGCACTCGCCATATCTGGACTCCTTTGAGTGGACCCTCCTTCCCCACGCTGACGCTGACGTTCTTGTTCCTGTAGGTGCTGTCGCACTGGGCCTGGGTGGGACCCTGGGGGCCACTGGCCCCGCACGAGTTGAACCACCACGTCATCAGAGAGACTTCTGGGAAGACAAGTGACAAGACGCTTACAGGGGCGAGCAGGTGGGAGACAGAAAAAAAACCCTCAGTGAGCCAAGAGATGAACAAGAGTCATTATTAGCTTCCTGTGGAGATGTTCTTTATTGGACTTCCTGTTTGGTTATGTCACCACTCATCCGGCACGACTCATCTATCACCTCTCTGTGGTGCCTGCTGCTAAACTACTATTATTCCCTGTACGTCCATTAACCAGTGCCCAACTATCGTGTCACAGTCTTTCAGAGGGTGTGAGGGTGTCTTCTAACGCTGGGTCCAATGAAGATCTGATCCAGATTGGATTTCAATTATTGCATAGTGACCTATAAACAACAACTCAGACTCTCTATTCGTTTTGGTGCAAAAAAAGTACATTCTGACAATCTTTTTACAAAACATTACAAACAACCTCCAGCATGAACAGTTTCGCTTCCTACTAGTTTTAAAAATTGTAGTCAATGTCTTTTCTGTCCTTTTTACACTTTGCAAATGTCACCTCATCTCACGGGCCGGATTAAACCCTCTAGTGGGCCGGATAAGGCCCGCAGGCCTTATGTTTTATTCTCGGTTTTCATTTGTACACATGAATTGTTTGTGTTTTGTAATCGTAAGAAAAAGAGAATTCATATCTTTATCAAAGCAGCTTCCTCCCTCCATGGAAGCCACCATGTTTCTACAGTGGCTCAGAGTGGACAAACCAGATACAAGCTCTGGAGGATTATTCCACATTCATTATTTGTGGGCATCGTAGGTTCAGACTAAAAACCTGGCATGCTACATCTAGCAAGAATTGTTCAGCTGGCTGCACTCATAGCACAAGATCGCACCAACCTTTATACAATTATTCATTTTAGTATCTACTCAGTAAAGTGATTTCCCCCCAAGGTTTTTTGATAGAAAGATGTATTTGCTGGCAGCCTTAGAAAGATCCTTTTGAAAGGGACAAGTCTAGTCCACGCTGCGGCAACTCAAACGCAGCCTCTGAAAGATGCAGGCCCTGAATTGGGACACGGCTATTGCCTTTGCGCCCACAGGGGACAGACGTTCTCTCATGTCGTCTCTGTGGGGGCGAAATGTGCCTCCAAATTTATTTGGGGGGGGTTTCAGATCCTTTAAGATCCTTGACTTCTGCTTGGACTCTGCTCTGCTCGGATTTGCTGGGTTGGATTTCAGTCTTCTTCTTCACCTTCTTCTTTGACCATTTCCCTCTTTGGCTTCACCTCATGTGTCAAACTCAGGTCTTTTCCCTGCCGTTACCGCACAGAGGGACACCATTCACACGCTCTCTGTTTTGCGATTCTTTATCTGCAAATCTGCATGACAAATGGATTACCTGAGGCCGAGGGCTCTGGAAGGGGGCTGAAGATATCCTCCAGGCCTGTCAGGGGCAGCAGAGAGTTGGTATCTGTGGAGAGAAGGAGTCATAGTCTCAGGTTTCCATTTCACTGGAAGTGCAAGGGAAGAGTGACGGGCATCGGGAATGACACCAATTCCTGAGAGGGACCGAATCGTGGACACGATTCTCTCCACAAACAATCAATTCTGTCCGTTTCCCAACGCACACCAGACGTCTCCCTCCCCCGTCCTCCGCCAGCTCCTTGTCATTGAGCTCACTGAAACAACACCAGCAACATCCAAATGTGAGTCTCCACAGCACAGCAGGACCTCGGCACCGAGCGACCTCATAAACATCGTGAGGAGAAAGCGTGAGGCTAATTTCTGGGCTCGCTATCGGTAATCTGAGATTCTGATACGAGTCTGAAAATGTTCCCGTCTGGCTGAGAGGAACCTGAGCATCAGAGCTGCGGCTCCGCTGAGATTGGAAAGCATCTCTCATTGAAATCATGCACACACACACACACACACACACAAAAACACACTTATCCCTCCCAATCTCAAACAGGGATGCCAGAATTTTGTAATCTACTCTTATGCCAGACTGAATCATAAAACTTTGTTCGGGAACATTTAAATGGACCCAATAGAGGTTGGACAGGACTGAGACCCAAACATGTGAGCACCTCTCTCTCACGTTTCTCTCTGTGGTGCGGTGCAGCTGCTCGCCCTTGTGTCTCCTGCCAATCACAGGCCCTGTTCAGACCTGCTATCAACATCTGTTCCAGAAATATCCAACTTGCTCTCAACAAACACTTCAATCAGTTTGTCTTTGTTTCCACCCTCTCAGCTCCACTCTGTTTATTCCAATAGGTTAAATTGACTTGTTTCACTCGATGACCTGCTGCTTCGTAAATTGCCGCCTCCAGGCACATGACAGAGAATGGTCACTTCACCATCAGGCAATTTAGTATTAAAGGTGTAGTGTGTAAGATTGGGGCCATTCTACTGGTAGAAAATAAATCAACAAAACAATGATATACTGACATTTTCGTAATCACCTGAATGTATATTCTTTTCCTTTACCCTTAAATGAGCCCATTAATGTATATTTACATGAGGAGCGGGTCCTCTCTACGGGGGCCGCCATGTTTCTACAGTAGCCCAGAGTGGACGTACTAAACGCCTTTTAAGTTTTAATGACAACTGAAGTCGACCACAGGTTCTCCTGCATGTTCAGAAGGGTGAAGGTGAGGTGATGGACACAACATGCAACTTCACCTCTAGAGGTCACCAAATCTTTACACACTGCACCTTTAAACGTTCAGTGCTAAAGTAAAGTATCTTAAGTAAATCTAAGGATTCAAAGACATTTGAATGATTCGTTTAACACATTTTACACAACAAGTGTGGCCTTAACTTCAAATGAATGCATTCAGTCCATGATATAACTTTTTAAGGATCCCTGGAAGAAGTGTGCGCAGAGTCAGAAAGACATTCTCATTGTTCACTATGACATCATCATCACACTGACACAGTGGGGTTGCTACTGGCGACATGTTTGCTGCAGCTCACCTGTGCTGAAGCAGGTCGCTCCGAGTGCGATGTCATCGAGGGCGACATCAGCACTGGAGCCTCGTCCCCACACAGCCGTCACCTTCACGTGGAACCTGCCGCAAAATACAACATGATTATTATTGTGATGTTCATGTGAAAGACGACGGGATCTCCAAGTGACAAAGGAATGGTAAAAAAAAAAAAACACTTTTCCAGTGATAAAGAAGGAAAAATAACATAACAGAGGTCATTAAACACAAGAGGCCATCTTGATTTACTGATTGGATATCCACATGACATGATTGCATGCTTTGTGACTCTGTGACTCACCCATGTTGGAGACCAGTCAATTGCAGGGCCACATCCTCCCAGTCGTCCGCCTGCTGACCATTTCGCTCCCACACCAGCGGTGCAGTTCTGGTCCCATTCTCCTCGATCGCCACCAGCAGCGAGCCGTTGAAGCGTCCGTGCATGTACAGGGAGAAGCGCAGCTGCACGGACACAAAGCAGATGTCCAAGAAAAGTGTTTTTTGTTATTGACAAGAGTCAAGGACAGGAGACGAACGGCAGGACATGAACTGAATGACTTAGTTTGAGCATCGGCCTGAACGACAGACCTGACAGACGGCAGAGGAGACGGAGGGAGGGAAAGACAAGCTCTGAATGGATGCCTCGTGTCGGGGATCACTCTCTCTAATCTGCAGAAACAAGAAGTGACCTGCACACAAACACACACACACATCAAGACATTTAACATATGACAATTAAAAAAACCTTTAGACGTATACATGTTTTCATTGTAATATTGAATACAACGTAGAGTACAACACTGTAGATTAGCAGTTAGAAGTTAGTAGCAATGGCATACTTATCAAAGCAAAACAGATCAACCATGTATCAGTCTAGCAGATTATCAAGATGTTATTCTGAATATATGACAATAATGTGTATCACTGTTTAATTCTAAAGATTACTGATCCAATGAATCAACAAACATTTTGGCTTCACTGCCTTACTACATTTCTTCACCTAATTTAGTTTCAAAGGTGAAAGCATTCCATTAACAAATGTGTTCGATACATTCATACATCATTCATTTTATCTGTATTTAAATGTTATGATGATTTGAATCATATTTATTATCCGAATTAATTAGTAGGCCTGACGGAGTTTATTCTATCTATTCATCTGTATTCAAAATTGAAGTTGAACGTTTTGAATAAACATTTGTTCAAGACATTTAGATAAGATTTTATTTGGGAGTTATTGTAAACTATTAACTTTGACGGACAGACTTTAATTTTTACAGTAAATGCTTATCAGTTCCAAATATCAGTTATTGGCCTGATTAAATACCAACAAAAACAATTACTATCAACCCCTAATTATAGACTCAGCAGTATTGAAATGTCCCATGAGAACTATTGTGGTGTAATGTGCTGAATGTAATACTATAACAATAATGAAAGATGTGAGGTTGAATATCCACCTGGAAACAATAAATCATCATAATGGACAAAGATTCACCAGATAATGAGTAGCACTACATTATTCATTCTCTCTCTCTCTCTCTCTCTCTCTCTCTCTCTCTCTCTCTCACACACACACACACACACACGCACCTGGTGTACTCTGCAGAGTGACACCCCGCACGTCCTCCCTCTCCAGTAGCTCGTCTCCAGCGACCCTCCTCCAGGCCGAGTGCGGATTGGACACAGACCAGCCACACGTGTCCTGTTCGAAGGAGCAGTGGGAGCCGAACGGGAGACCACCTGCGGACCGGACGGATTCTTATCGAATACTTCATGACAGCAGATGTCACAGCACTTAAAAGGTTCAATAGAAACAGGGATGCCATTTCTTCTATTGTGCGTATGTCTGTCTGTGTATATGTCTGCAGCCGGTGTGGACTGAGAGGTAGAGCGCCATCAGCCAGATCACGGTTGGAAAGCTGCGGCATGGGAAGTGTAAATAGCAGGGGACACTAGAATGAAACACATGTCCTTGTTTCGGGAAACTGATCTGTCTCGTGCAAAACTCTTAGGATTTGATGAAACAAGTCCCACTGTTTTGTGTTGTCAGATGAATGCATTCAATGGTTACTGTGCGTTTATACATTGCCCCAATTTGACCACGATCAACCCCAGTTCACCTGCCACCTCCTGCCCTCTCAGGCGTCATGAAACTTAGAAGCAGCCATTTGGCTGAGCGATGATTATTTCCTGTTCAGATCTGCCCAGATCTTTATACTGCTCTCATTTCACTTCAGTCCGACTCGTCTGCTCTGGTGCAGGCGTCGTCTCCTCACTTCGTGCGAGAGGTAAAGCTGGCGTGAAAACTCAGGGGATGTATTTCAAATGACACATTTGCATGTATGTAAACACTTATATGAAAGCCTGCCCTGTGGAGGTGACTGACGATGATGTCAGCCACCCTTTCCTTTAGCCGCTACAACTGTTGTTGTTATTGTTGTTGTTGTCCTTGGCTGACCTGGAAAATGTCTGCTGCTCAGCGCACAGCCACACTTCCTCTCTCTTCCAGGACATTCCAAATTGTTTGTCACGCTGAATGTTTGTGCAATGGCCCTGATCAATTTGACCACTTTCCTCTGCTGCACAATGGCCTTCTCTCCCGCACACAGCAGCTCTCTGAGCGTAGGCTGCTTCACAGCTAACATCAACAGCGTGGATGTGCACATGTCAGATATAATGTTTTTTACTCTCTTGTGAAATGGTTCATTTCAGATAACATTTGAAAGGTGCCAGAGTAGTCGACAGTGACTTCATTATGTCGTGCGCACGGTGCTCTTGACTGCGGGAGCTCAGGTGGTGTCACGTGCAAGATGTTCCCCCCGTGTGTCGAGTTAGATCATTCCAAATGCATCGCCATACGCCAACTCTCACAATCATTCCACCGCAAATCAAATGAGGAATTATTCAGCGATATGAAACTGGAAACCTCTAAACCCACGGCGCAAGTGCATTTACATCGATTTCTAATTGAGATTCAAGATTTCGCTCTGAGCAACCTCCAGCCCTGCATCTTCCTTTTCAGATGAGAGGAAGTGAATCAGTCTCACCACAGATGAAGCCCTCGTCCTCTCCATAGGGACAATCTGTGTGGAAGTTGCACACAAGCCTCGGGTCAATGCAGTCGTCAGAATTCACACAGTGGAAATATTGCCCGCAGATGGCGTCTTGGTGCTCTGCAAGGCGCGCACACAAACACACACACACACACACACAACACAACCCATACAATCACACTTACAAGGTGCAAGTCTATATTACAAAGGAGCCTTTCAAAGTGATCGATTAAGTATTCCCGTCAACTTCCTGTCCCCGTCTTACAAATCAAAACTTGTAAACAAATGCATGGATTCAGAGTGTTTTTGTTTTGAAACCGGTACAGGAAGTGATTCGAGATATTTACGGTTATGATTTACACTGCAAATAAACCTTTAACTGAGGAGAAAAGTTATCATTAAAATGGTGCAACATGGCGGACACCTTAGAGAGGACCTGCTCCTGATGATGAATGATGAAGGGCCCATTTAGTCAGGAGATTGTACAAACACTCATAATATCACCAGTTTCATGATGGATTTCTGCTCATTTCTTACATACTGGACCTTTAATTACAAACGAGGGATATGAGGAATCCACCTGTTTCACAGTCTATAAGCTCCAGTGAGTCCAGAGCCACAATGACTCCATCTTCCCAGGAAGAAGAAGTGTAGAGCAGGGTCACATCAAAGGGCTCGTCCACCTGGCCAATCTCGCCCTCCAGCACGACCCACTCTGCCCTGTATCGACCAATCACAGAGAAGGACAGTCAAAAGTCATCTGTTAAAATGTATATACGAAGAATGCACACAAAAGTAGGGATTGAAATATATACTTTTTGCACTTTAATATCACAGCTGTCAGCATGTTGTGGTTGGAAACTGCAGTCAGATGTGCAGCCATCATCTTTTTCTCCATTCTAATCAATAACAGTCACCTGATGTCAATAACACGGCGAACAGTTAATAACATTAGGAAATGTCATTAGCAAATTAAAAACGTTCAAAGGTTATGATGCATGCAAGTCTCAGCTCTACAGACCTCATGTTCTTTTATTTGAAATTCATCTTTTACTGCTTCAGTATGTTTTTGTTGAAGCAGAAACCCTTTTTCAAATATTGAATAGCATTCCTCTGCTTATATCGGTTTATAAAAGGGTTATTTCACGTAGTTTTCTTTTGACATTTGAATATTTTGAAGTTTAATTTAAATCCACTGGAACTTAGTCTCCTCCCTGGGCCATAGTGTCTGCTGCATTTGAAATGGAACCGTGAAAAACTGCCCTTAAGAAAATGAAGGAGCTGAATTGTCTATGACTCTCCCTGTGAGGTCCTCAGACGCATCGCAAACAAAATTAAATGCATTTGTGAGCCTCGTAGAAAAGTTCATTTTGTTTCCCGATCGTATCGTCATGTGATTCGAACCTGAATCCTTTTCCACCTGGTGTGAGTGTGTGTCTGCAGTGATCCGATATATAGCCGCGTTCTGCTCATGTCGCGTCTGACTCTCGTTTACACAAATACAAAAATGTGGGGAAAAAGAGCAGAGGACAAGGACTGGACTTGTCTTCGCTCCATCCACAGATGTATTGAATATCAGGGGCACCGGGTTTAGATTGGGTTGAAGGCCGCTGAACTCCAACCTCACAGGTCGTGGTTGTTTTGAGTGGACTGGGTGTAAGATTTAGTGCCATGTAGTGGCAAATGTAAAGACTGCAGCCATTCCTGATCTTAAGTCCCTGTCCAAGAGTTAAGGAGAACTTTTAATGGCCATAGGATAATGGAAAAATGCAAAGGACCCTTCCTAAAACCAGTGTTAAATTCATCCATTGTTGGCTACCATAAAACATGGCGGACTCGCTCTGATGTTGTTATGCATATCTCGATCCGAGTTAATGAAACAAAAATGAATAAATGTTAAAAAGACATTATAATAAAAGAATCCAAATAAATATTGAGGTACATTCCAGCTCTATGAATTGACCCCCTTAAATCTTACACACTGCACCTTTAAAGTCGAGTTTCATTGAGTTGCTGCCTCCATCTCTTTTGTTTCTTTATCCCTTCCACCGGTGCCGGTATGTGGTCAGACACATCTAACGCGCCACCAGCAAAGTCCATCCCATCATGTCTCCGCTGCACTGACAGTGAGCGGCCAGAATCTTAACACAATGTTCCCTCCGTCTGGTTCTAATGTTTTGTTTTGGTTCCACCTGTCACATTCGATTATTCAGACAAAAGCTGTGGAACAAACAACTGATGTGCTCTTACAGAGAATACATTCTGTCATCTTCCTCTGTCACAGAAAAACCACGTCATCAATTTCCATTCAACTTCCCATTCAAGCTGAGACCAGCGCGGAGGTGAAAGCCTGATGCATCAGTGAGTGTAAGACCTCCTGCATGATCAGCAGGGTGGGGGGGGGGGTCTGACCAGTCACAAGTGATTGGGAATACTGGAAAATCAGAACAGTCTGGGGTTTCTTAATATTATTTGATGGCTTTGCGTGTGTGTGTGTGTGTGTGTGTGTGTGTGTTGTGTGTGTGTTGCGTGTGTGTGTGTGTGCGTGTGTGAGAGAGAGTGCCCTGAGCCATGTGCACACCATCTCAATACAGGGACTTTGATTTCGACAACAATCCCGGAATAGTGAGAATTCAAATCACGGAGTCATGTCAGTATCAAACTCTGACATTTTGAAACCCTTTCGTGAATGTGCATCAGAATGCAGGTCATTTTAGGAGAACAACAATCCATTTGTTGGCAGTAGATATTTTCCGATCTGCGATGTCTCCACTCTCTCTGAGGAGCTCTAAAGAGTGTTTCAAGGAGAGAGTGAAAACAGGAACAGGAGCGGTGGACAGAAAGAGAAAGCTACAGGGCTTCTCTGGACATCTGAGACCGGCAACCTGTTCTGGTAGTGACACAAAAATAAAATGCATGAGCCCAAACTGAGTAGAACAGGTCGTCTTCAAAAAAAATCTTAAAAGTCTGTCTAGCCGTCAGTCAAATGATTCCCCTTCTGGTTCATCTCCTTCCTTTGATTTCCTCCACCATGACTAATCCCATTAGCTCTCAACGAGCTGACTGTTAGTGCTGTTTCCACTTTGAAGTTTATATTAGATTGAATGAAAAAAATCAGCAACTGCATTCCTTCTCTTAAGGTGTACACTGCACTTGATGTTGCCATGGTCACTGTTGACCTCATTAAAAGGTCATGCACCGCTTTTTGAAATCTCATGCACAGTTTAGATGTGTGATGGTACCATCTCCTGGCACACGGCACGGCTCTACACACAACCCTGCCCTTGCCAGTGTCACTGTGATAATACAGTTTGATCTCAAGGCCACGAAGCTTCTGTATCGGGGAGAAAAGCCTTCACCAGCGTGGTCGACCACTTCTCAGACAAGTCAAAAGCAGATGAGAGACGTGAGCGATGTGTCACACCAGAAAAGGTCGTGTGCTCTCACTGGAGCGAGTGTGTCCAGTTTCTCATCCGAGTGTACGTACGAGATGAATAGCTGCTTGTCTTGTAATGGAATTGCCCGGATCATTACTGCACGAGAGCAGCGTAATGCATTTGCCCGCCCATCCCTCTTCTGTCCAAAACAATTAGATAGAAATTCCATTACAAGGGCTGAGGAAGGAGGGAGGGCTTTTATAGCGACTTTTAAGATGGCTCCACTTTTAGTTGGATGAGAAAATACCCATCCCTGTGTTTTGAACAATGCACAAGAGAGCATTCACACCGCTATGATAACAATAATAATAATAATAATAATAATATTGTCCAACATGTAAAAGGATGTTTCTTTATTCTGCTTTGGTGCCTCACGAGGACACAGCGGTGCTTTCAAGTGCCCCTCCACCTGCCCCCTGTCACCTTCCATTGCAGGAAATCTAAGTCGCCCTTATACCTCGGATTGACGAGCACTTCAATCATGAAAGATGCAGGGATTTTTTTTGCTTTTTGACACTAATTAAATGGACGTGCCGCGCTGCATGAATCATGAGGGGAACGGTTGTGCAGAGGCAGCCCCTTCTTATGCTGACCTGCCGTTTTCCTGCCCGACGTGGTGAAGGATGACAGGGTGAACGGGTGAATCCGACGGCACGGGTTGGATCAGGAGCGTCAGGTTCCCCCAAGCCGGATGGGACTCGTACAGCGCCACCTGTAGGACGCAGTGCTTGTTGCTTCCTGCCAGGATGGGGCTGGTTAGGTGGGACTCCCTTCTGCCAGAGGCCTCGGCCGCTGAGGGGGAGCTGAGGAGGAGGAAGTGTCCTGGAGCGATAAAACAGAGGAGACATTTTATGTTTGACTACTTTATCACCACTTCAATAAATGGACAAACATAAATAGTAGCCCGGGGATATTTTTGGCGGCCTGGATATAATTATCTACTGAAATATTTCAAATAGAAATTACTTTCAATACCATGCACATCACTCAAGGACGGGGAGGTGTCAAACTTAGATTTTAGTTCAGGGGCCACATACGCCCCTGTTTCATCTCAAATGGGGCGGACCAGTAAAATCACAGCATAATAACCTAAACATCCGGCATGAACCGGTTTGCTTGTTTCTATTTTTACTTTTATCAGGAAAATGCAGTTAATGTCTTTTCTGTAATTTTCACACTTTGCAAAGTCGTCATACGGGTCCGTTTGGACCGTCTGGAGTGCCGGTTTTGGCCCCCGGGCCGTATGTTTGACACCCCTGCTCTGAGACAGGCTTCTTTAGTTGGTCAGCTCCTTCTACGATGGCGTGCATACGAAATGTTACTCAGAGATTTCATTATCAATCATACACATGTAATCTAAGTACAGATTGTACATAGAAATGGGCGATATAACAATAACGATATAACAAATACTCATAAAGGACAGACAGCCTGCTCGCCCTCTACCGACAAGCTGAAGTGCAGCTGGGAGCAGTTGACCAATCACCAAGTCATCTAGGCCATAGGTGTCAAACTCTGGCCCGTGGGCCAAATTTGGCCCACGTTGTAATTATATTTGGCCTGCGAGACAATACCAAATGACTACTAGAGCTGGCCCCCGGTACTATACAGCACATTCACCGCTAATACTGTGAGAGCAGTCATAGCGATTTCACGTCACCGTGCTACCCCTTTCCAGAAATGACGAAAAGAAAGGCAAGTGGGGAGGTACAATATCTGTTTAAATATGTAAAAGACAGACCTGTTTGTCTTGTTTGTGGAGTCAACGTGGCAAATAGAAAAGTGGCATACGATTTTTATTTAAAATTTACTCAATAAATGAATGCCATTGATGTGTTTTTTTTATTTGAAATTTGATTCTGCATGTCTCCACTATTAAGTTATATATTTTATAGTAATAGGCGTTGCTTGGTTCATATTCATTGTTAAAGCAAAATGTGTTTGGGTTCATATTAAAAGGTTCATTTATTCAATGATGGCCCGCGACTTTGTTCAGGTTTTAAATTTTGGCCCACCGTGTATTTGAGTTTGACACCCCTGATCTAGGCTTTTTCTGTGAGGGAGGGGCAAGAGCACGAGGGAGGGAAGCGGCGGGCAGGATGAGAGAAACACATCTCCTTTAACATCGGTCCAATGTGATCAGATCATTAGGGATCAGCTCGGGTTCCATTTAGCATGCGACCATTTTAACATGTGACCCGTGGCCACGGTGAAAAACGTCAGAGCCCTACTGAGATTCTCACTCAGCCTCCGTCTTTCGACCTGCCGCCGTTTCATAATGCGCCGAGACCACAGTATGTGTATGCGTGACTTTCATGCGAGATATTTTTAACCGCCGACATGCATCAACGTTGACCTTCACATACTGTGTGTTCTATTTTCTCCCCGAGGAGTAAAATCTCATTTCATGGTAGAGATGAATGCAACATATTGACGTTACTCTGACTTCCCTCCGTCTCTCCCCTCTCACACACATCAACACTCTCAGAAAATCCAGTCACAGCTCGTCATCGGGGATGAACCCAGTAAGGTGTTGTGATGTCACATCACAACGGATGTGCTGCAGATGCTGGACTGGATCTCTGGAGACGGGTGTTGATTCCTGGTCTGAGCAGGACCAGCTGTGACAGGAAGCGCTGGTTCCTGCGGCTCGGAGTGAGTCACCGCACTCTTACCGTCGGAGCTTCCCTCCGAGTGGTCAGTGGCAGGCACCACCCCGGCCCGCGCCCTCTCTGGTTGCTGTGGCGACACCACTGACCAGTCACTTTGGTTGCTGTGATTCGATAAAGTCCAGAGGCAAAGTGACTCGAAATCACAGGAAGTAACTGCAGGAGGAAAAAACAGGAGCCCGTTCACTCACGTGTACTGCTTTAACATTCACAGACAAAAACATGGTGGTGCGACATGTCCACCTCTCAAGAGACAAACTGCCCCTCATTTCAAAATAAAAACCTCATTGTAGAGACCGGAAAATAAACGATTTCTAAATTCAGGTGAATGAAATGTGAGTATAATACTTTCATGTTCAATTTCAGCCAAAAGAAATTGAAATAATCGCGCCAGAATCTTCATGAGAGTCTCTCTACTCGTGTCGTCTTCTCCTTCACCATTCATCCTTCCTGTGTTGTTGCACACAGCATTTTGATCATTCATTCATTCATTCATTCATTCATTTCAACGTATGATGATATTTCTGTCGTAATATTCAAGATGACTTATTCGATTGACCAGGATTCAATTTTTTGGTCTGATTTGGACAAAAGTAGTTAGAATCACCTCTAAAGACACTCGTGGTGAAAGTATGTGTTGTTGTCAGCGGAGGAAAACCAAACACCACCACAAAGCGAAACAAAGATTCCAAAGGTTCCTGGACTCACACACTAATCATAACTTTGGCTCGCGCTCAAAATGTCTACTAAATTTAACTGACATCTAAATTGCAGCGAGGAGCCGAACAGACAGTCTTTGTAAATGTGTGTTGATTGTATGAGCGTGTGTTGATTAACAGGAAGAGAAAGGAGGAGGAGGAGGAGGAGGAGGAGGAGGAGGAGGAGAGCGAGACGTCATGTGATGATGAGAGGAAACAGGCGGAGGAATCCCTCTGGGAATATATGACTGAAATAGATACGTTATTAATTTATGACTTCATTATTTTGGGGTTTTCTTTGCTTTTTCTTTTTTTGATGCAGTCAAACTGTTTCCCTGATGTCAGCCTGTCGCCTGGCTCACTTTGTTCTTCAGACTTTGCAATCAATGCTGTTACACTTTGAGCCAAACTTGCATCAGAGATTCAAAACAAGTACTTTTCTGTTCCTCACAACTCAAGTCCCTCGTGGTGGATTACTGCATTATTACATTAAATATAGTCCCTGGTGACCTTTAAAAGGATTTTACATGAATTATTAAGGTTTTACTTGTACTATGGCCTTCTAGTCATACATATCTAATCTCACAAAGACACTGAATACTTAAAGGGCAAGTGTGCGAGATAGATGTTTAGGGATTTGGCACTTATAATAATAAACATATATCAGAGGTTCAATATATTCACCTAAAACGTTACATCAGTCTTTTTTTTTACAGTAGCCCCAAATAGACACAATAAATCATTTTTGAGCTTTAACCACTAACTGAATGCTGCTATAGGTTCACCTGCATGTTTAGAATAGAAAGGTTAAAGGTGCAGTGTGTAAGATTTGGTTATGAAAATGTTAGTATGTAGTTGTTTTGTAATATTTTTTTAACGAATAGATGTGACAAAAATGACTGAAATCGTACACACTGCACCTTTAAGTGAGGGGTGCTCAGCGAAAACATTAGATCTCACTACATCCTACAACCTGTGGTGTTAAATTAGTTTTTGTAGCCGTGATGATTGAGAGAATAAATGTGTGCAGCTCTTACTGAGGCCGTCGTCTTCTGCCTCCAGGTGATGTGGAGACACCTGATCTGAGGTGTCCTCCTGGAATCTGTCCAACAGGCCGTGACAGGAGCTGCTCACTGAGGACAGACAGACAGGGAGACATAGAGGGTGTGAACAAAACTCCATTTGTTTACAGCCACAAGTCAGTTTCTAAGCATGAAACAAATTCTTCACTTTGCAAGAGACACCGCGACTCATGTCCATCGAAGGGCAGAGTCAAGTATCAATGTCTTTTGACCTATTAGAAGTTATACAACTAATTGTATTAGTATTACACAAATAGTATAATTAATATTGGGACAAATGCATACTTAAGGTTATTAGAACTCAAATAACTTTTTTTAAGTATATTCTAAATTTTCAAAATCGAAATGGATAAAAACAGGAGCCAAAGTAGGACTCTAATTAATTACTCGTGATCATTTGAATAAAATGCTGACATAGATAATGAACAAAATGCTGAATATTAGCTGTGAAAATCCATCTATAAACTGGTTTCATACCATTTTGTATATTCTAATATATTGAAGCTTTACAAACATTTTTTTCGCAATGGTCCAGATTCAAATTAAGCAGAAAATGAAAAACGAGCATTGTATACATAAATAGCTTGCATTATATAGGGTAAATACCTTAAAAGTTGAAAACAGTGAACTACATTTCAATTTTATTTTATCTTTTTGAAGAACGTTGAAGAATGTTAAAAACAAAATGTAGATTCACACAGAAATATCACGGGTTCTTCCACGAACCACTCTCATACCCCTTTTCCTGGAAATCCATGCAGTGGTTTTTGTGCAATAGTGATTACAAACACACAATTATACCCACAAACAGGTGGTGGCGGGCATGGCCTCCCTCCAGGAGAGAAAATCAAGACCAGAATCACAACATTGTTACACCCATTCGAGCGGCTCAGGCAAATATCAGGACTGCGTGCAGTGGATCCCACTTGCCTGTGAACCTGCATGAGTAATAGTTAGGGTTCCCTCGGGGCCAGACTCCCCGTGTAAACACAATAATTGTACTTGTGTTGTGTTGGGTTGCAGAGGGGAAGAGTTCCTGGGTGGTGCAGCTTGGTTCCAGTGAGTATCGGAGGAATGCTTGTGCAGTGCACGGCTGTTTGAAGTCCACCCTGAGAGATAACAACACAATCACAGAGCCCACAGGTGATGGAGACTCTGCCAAGTCAAACCGAGACATTGTCATTACTGTATATCCAGCAGCTGATTATGACCCAGTTTTTTTTACATTTCATTGTCTTTTTCCCATGTGGAACTAATAGTCCATGACATTTATTTTTATCCGTGACCATTACACAACCTTGGGGATGTTTTTACTATTCTTATTTTTATTGTTAGCATGGCTAGAAACTCCCCCGGTACCTTGAGGAATACTGATTTTTATCATGGATCAAGACAAACACAACTGTTGTGCTGAAGCAAACGATAAGGGGCCTCATACAACGGCCTCTGGGGCCCCTCTGTGATCCGGATTATTGTAGCCATGGCAAAGAACCTGTATTTGTTTTGGTCACATTATTATAATCTATTACACATTTCCGACACAGAGAAAGTAGCAAAAGAATGACATCAAATTAAAACTTTATTTATTATCTTTATTATTACGCTAACATTTATTATCACAACTGAAAATAAATGGAAATAAACAAGATCTAGGGTCTTTGTATGAATTGGATTACTGTGTTTATGAGTGTATAAATTGTACAAATGCACAATTTCTTCCTTTCATTGCTTTTGAATGAGTCCTTTATATTTACTTTAGGGGTTGATAGGTTCTGCTAATAGATTTATATTGCTAGATGCTTGGAAAAGATACACACCACTAGATGTCACTAGGCCCTAAAATCAATTGCTATACATTTCACTGTCAACATAAATCAAAAGAAAACACAACAAAGTTGTATTGTTCATCGTGTAAAATAAGACTGTTCATGCATATCAGCAAACTGAAAAAACTAAAGGTTATATATATGCTCATATTTGAAGTCGTTTACAGACACATTGATTTAATGGTCATTTCCTGGGAAATACACAGTCCACAGATTTAACTGATCTCTCCACATCGCAAACAAAAAATGTTTGTGTCATTGTCACATGGCTGCTCCATTTGTGGGAAGTAGCTGTGATCATGCCCAAACATTTTCATTATTTATGGATGACATGCAAGGTCAGAGTCATCTGAGGGAACAGACAGACATGTTGACTGTGATCAAAAGTATCATTACCATGGAAACCACTGAATGTATCATCATCTGATATTGGCCAAATGAAACAAAAATGTCTCAATCCCATGCATCATTGACGTGACTTTTACACTTTTTATGTACTGTATTAAATCGATCAATTGCTGATTTCAATGCTAAAGGCCTAGTACATAAAATGGGACAGGCATTTTACATTTCTACTGGAAGAAGGGCAATATGAATTTTGTATTACCATAAAGTGACCTCTTAATAGTTACATCAGGGGTAGATCCTCTCTGCAGTGGCGGCCACGTTGCATCCCCCTCAAATATTTATTTGGTCTACTTATCTTTTAATCTATAAATCAAAAATCAACCTCCCCTGGTAAAGTCCCACTCTACAACAGCGACACTGAAAAGAGATACTATAAGAACCAAAACAGGATTTGCAGTGTTAATAACAGTGTTATTTTGGAGCTGGACTTTCTGGACACGGGAGACGGACGGAGGAAGACAGAGGAGGAAGGGACTTAACACGTGACGTGACATTCAACATACTAACTGCTGTGACCGCCAGACAATGAGAGGGTTGATCATATCTCCGTGGGGTCATCGTAACTTAACCCCAGTAATAACCTCAGAACAGCAACGCAACTGTTCTCCGATTGCCGGGGGGCAGGGTCAGACAGGTCAGGCAGGAAAAACCGAATTATTAAAAGGACTGTTTATTAAAAGCATTTACTGACGATGATAATGGGAGAGCGGGGGAGTTGAGTAATTGAACGGCAGTGCTGCTATTCATCGGACTTATGGAATAAAAGCTGCTATGGATAGATTCCTTTGTACGGCGACCCGAAAAATTAATTAGCTAAAAAAAGGGGGGCACTCATCCAAATGAAAAAACTTTATTAGACTGGTTTTATTAGACAATATAAGGCAGTCTGTCGAGGGGGAATCCCCAAAAAATGTCCTTTAACTTCGTCCAACTAGTGTTTTTTTTGCTAGGGAAAAAAAATGAAGAAATGAATGTTCTGAACAGCAGATTCTTTGTAATTTGTTGCAGATACATTCATTTTCTAAGACAGACAGCTTTTCAATTTATTAACATAACATATCTCCTCCAAATCAGCCCCGTTACGTTACGTATAATCAGTTTCGGCCAGTACTGTAGATCCTGAATAGTTTAGAAAAGTTACCGCATCAGAAGTAAATATAAAGGCTGCCACATTCTCTCTATTCTCTAATCTTTTCTCTCCCATTTGGAGGATTTTGTTCACACGGCAGTAGAATGTGAGACAGCAGAAAAATCGGGGCCGTTTACAAAGATGTCTGGAGCCTTGTTGTTTGAAAACTGGCTGCTCATGAGGCCTAATGATGCTGAAACACTGCAGCGTCAGAGGCTGCCGAATCAGTGCTACGATGAAAAGGCTGAGCAGTGGACATTTGCTATCTTCAACGCTTATTTGCTTCCGCTGTGATCGTGAGAATAGCAAATTAAGAGTTTGCTGAGTAAGGCTGCAGGCCTCTGAACACTTGACACTTTATCCCAGTGATTAATGTGGACAACAAGACCTATTTAACCAATCAGGGGCCATGTATATTTTATATGGTGTTATCGCTAGAACAGGTTGACTGTTTCAGATCACTTCTTTGCACTGTCCACCACTCCAGCTCCTGTATTCACTCTCTCCCTGAAACAAGTCCCTGCCTGTCCTTCACAGAAAACCCCAGACTGCTCTGATTGGCCAGCAGACCCAGTCCCTTTTGATTGGTCGACAGCTCCCAGCTGATGTAGAAAGTGTTCCGAGCATTAAAATCAAAGGATTACACTGACCACTACATTGCTGTCAGCTCATTCAGGAAGTAGAGTGAGACTTTCGGAAGAGCGCCCCCTACGTTACAGGATGACTTTGAGTTAGAGACACTTCCTACAAACACAAAATACAATGACATTAAACGACATCATCATAAGACTCCTTTAACCTATTTCAAACCCTCAGCTCGGTCAATTTAAATTCGCACATCACTTCAACTTATGAAATGTTCAAGAAAAACCCACACACACTACTGCAGCAGTTCATCCAGGCATATATCACAGGCATCCTGTAGTATATCCTGCAGCAGCTGTGTTCCAGTTTAGATGAATGGAACCAAGCCCGTAGGTCTCTGCTCCAACATCAACCTCAAAGATGTAGCTACTTTAAAGGCCATAAAAAGAGTCAAAACACGATGTAAACCTCACTTGTGGCACCAATAAAGACATCATCAAACGTAGTCATGGCTTAAAGTTCGTCTGGACCGGGGTGTTGGATGATCAAAACAAGGCTATTGTGTAATTAACACTCAGTTAGTTTAATTATTTCCTCCCTTCGAACGAAACCACAGCCGAGCGCCGCGGAGGACGGAAAAAGCCAGGAATCCATGGACTCTTGTGCAGCAAGTGGAGCTTCATCTCCCTCCAACTGCTTAACCAAAGCCTGATCCCCTCGAATCCCTCATCGCTCCCTCCCAGGTCTGATCCGTCATTCCCACCGCGGAGACACACAGAGTCAGATGAAGTGATATAAAGTGGAGATCTAGAGCTGTGATCTGAGACAAAGAGACTGTTTAGCATCAAGTGTGAAGACAGATGGAGGCCTAGAGGAAGATTAAGTGATAAGATGAAAATGTTCATAAGATACACACGAAATACACACACAAGAGGCAAAAAGCATATATCGAGAGAGATGCATATAATGATGGCATATTGTTGCTTTTCAAAATAAATGTAATGTTGGCACAGGACCTTCACATGACCTCACTTACTGTCGGTGAAGATATACAGTGTGAAGGATTTAGTGACATCTAGTGGTGAGGTTGCATGTTGCAGCTGAATATACCTCACGTCTCCCTTCCAAGGGAGGGAACTTACAGGGGTTTTAAATGATCATTAAAGTGTGTAAATAATCCAGTGATCCAAAGTGCCAACTAAAAATAAAGAACCAGTGTAAATATGAATGGATCATTCTAGGGTGATGAAAACCACAAGTTATACACAGTCAAGTCATCCGAGAAACATCAGTGTTACACTTTTATAATACGTTTCTGCCACTAGAAATGGGAACATGTCCACTTAAGTCTTGCACACTGCACCTTTAACGTGCTAGGAAATCCTGTATATATATATATATATATATATATGTATATACACACACATAATCAAGTGGTGCCAAAGGGAATTTGCCAAAGATCATTCACCATTTTGTAAAAACAAACTCCAATAATAAAACTCATTAGCTGCCACACAAACCAATGTACAGCACATGGATAAATGCACAGATGTAAAGTGCCCATTACAATTCAGAGGGGGAAATATTTCCTCTCTGCTGATTCTCTTCAAGAAGCTAATGATGAGCCCAGCACCTGTGAAGCCACGTCCCTCTTAACATAATCTATTCAGCGTGCGACTTGAGCCTTTGAAATGACTTGAAAGAGTGCAGTCATGAGCACATCCTCGAGTCTCAGGACTACAAATGAGAGCGTGATCAAAGCACCGTGTCACAGAATCAAAAAAGGAAGGTCTTAGTGTTGTGCTCGTCACTAAACCAAATCCCGGGCCGAGAGTCGGAGATGTGTGCCGTTTCCAACTCGCGAGCGGCTCATTATTACGGGAGACGCGTGTTTCATGTTTCGACTGCAGCGCCGACAACATGGGATTCTCGAAATGACTTTGATGGTAACGTTTACATGAGGATCTAAAATTACACTCCATTGCGGTCACATGGAGCAGACGCGGCCATGTTACCATACAGGTAAATGGACTGCACGGTGGTTACGGCTCTTTCCTGCCATTATCAACCACTCAGAGCAATTTACAGCACAAACCACATTCATCCATTCATACAGCGCCACTATACGCTGCCCTCTTTTTATCCCACACCATTTCCAAGCTCTCTGTACAACTGCTGGGGATTGTTTTAGGTTCAGCAACTTGCTCAATGAAACTTCAGAATGCTGACAGAGGGAGCCAGGTATCAAACTACCCACCGATTAGCTAGTGGACAACTGCTCTACATCATTAGCATACTTTGTTTTGTTTGTTTGTTTTTTTCCGTTTGTTTTTTATCTGTTTTTTCTTTTATTAATTTGTTTTTCTTTTTTTTATCATTACCCTGAATTACTTTGTATTTCTTAATGGAATCATTTATAATTGTTTGTATGAGCTTACTCAGGTTAAGAATCATTCAAATTATTGTCCAAAAACAGACTGTAAGTTTTAGTGCCATCTACTGGAGAGGTGCGATCCCTTCCAGGCAGATGAGGGAAATTGTTGTAACCTTAAAACTCAAAAGTTGTTCAGTTTGTCCGTTCGGGGCTACAGTAACAAAACATGGAGGTGCGACATGCCAGCTTCCTTAGAGAGGATTGGTCCTGGTGTAAAAATGTAAGGCTCATTCACAGATCATGAAAATAAGAATGTGGACTTTTTTAAATGATTTTCCACTTAAATAATTTTTTTTTTAAGCGTATGATTCTTCACATACTGGACCTTTAATCAGGTTATTATTAGAATAATGCTGTGAATGTAAACACATAAAATTGGCAGTCAAATGACTGCATCAATTCTCCACGTTTGCCCCGGACTAAGGCGATGGGTGCAACAAATGCAAGCTGAGCCTCTGGTGCAGGGAAGTCCCCACAGATTCATGTCAGTGCTGTGCGCTAAAGAGGCCAGAGGTCACACATTAACTCTACAGGTCACAGCAAACACTCAGTAAAGCCTGCTGCTCACTGCATGACAATCTACCCAGGGAGAGTTGATACTCCGGCGTGGTAGACTTATATTGCTCATGCTGCACTGTAGATGATTGGAGAGAGAGAGAGAGAGAGAGAGAGAGAGAGAGAGAGAGAGAGAGAGAGAGAGAGAGAGAGAGAGAGAGAGAGAGAGAGAGAGAGAGAGAGCCTGTTTTGTTTGCAGACTCCTTATTGCAGCCACATACTCTTGCTGCTGCATAAAAGCTGGGTCAACACACAGAGACACAGCAGGACCATAGGCTTTTGCAAGAAAGTGAGAGCCTCTCATTCATGTAACAACAATGCCATTGTTTCTGGGAGAAACACATTTTATACAACAGCTCATGTTTTATGGGGTTTTTTTGGGGTTTTTTTAACAGCCTCTTCAGATTCTCTCAGGTCTGCGTGTCCGAGGCCAACTGATACATTCCATATCCTACTCTCCTCAGCTCTCCCGTCATGCTCTCTACGTAAGTCACCTCTCTGGTTGCACAGTTGAAAATGATTCCACGTCACAAAGCTGCACCTTAGACTTTGACATATGAAGAATTTACTCTGTTCCCAGGAAAAGTGCAGACCTTTCTTTGATTTCAAAATCCAGGTGTGACCCCTAACATGTAGAACTGATTGATATATGGACAGATTCCATTGTAACATTTTTGAAACCATTTGTATTATGGTTTCCATACATGGCTTATTTTCCACATTTTGAAGCTTAACCATAAAACATTATTTTTTCACTTTCCATCTTTCATCCACCCGTCACATGTTGCAAAACACATTTATGTGCTTGTCTGCTTTCACCTCACACTACCTCCCCTAGTATTAACATTCAGATGCACACACACACACACACACACACACACACATCTGGAGACTTCTTCACATACCAACATGGACCATGCTTCCTGGTCTAACTTCTTGTCAATCACCTGCAGGGTCATTAGAACACAGACACTATAAACTTTAAAGCATCTGAAAGACAAACTCAAAGTGTCTCAAGATGCAGAGTTTGGCCCGAATGTGCTCAGAGGTTTAATCATGAGAGGACACTAGAGTAAATATTTAATCAGAGGATCAGTGGCTAAACGCTTTCATCACAACGGGAGAGTAGGAAATCGTTAGCCATGGTTCAGGGTTCATGATCACAGATGATTTGAATGAGTGTTGTTGAGTTGTCACATGCCTGTTGACGGTAGACTGTTGATATAGACTCACATGTTGTTGAAAAGATCTGATGCATGAGGTCACACACTCAATGATGATGAATGATTCATCATCCACCTTGGGAGTCATATGATGTTTTTTCCATGTTTTCCTTCTGTCCTTCAGCGGATTGAATGGATGTTCTATGAACTTAGGACTTGTGTGTTTAGAACTTGTGAATTTAAGTGTGTGAGAGTGTGTGTGTGTGTGTGTGTGTGTGTGTGTGTGTGTGTGTGTGTGTGTGTATAGGGAGGGATTTCATGTGCTTCACAGTAGCCTAGAATGGCCACGGCAAGTGGAGACATAAATGAAAACTGCAATCTGTTCAAAGCCTTCATTCTGAACTGAGTGACTGTCATGTAAGAAAAAAATGTGCCATATAATAAAATGTAAGAATGAGAGGCTATGAGCTCATTACCTCTCAGGGCGATATCTATATCTTATGTAATCTGATGAATGGATCCTCCACCAGTTCAGGAACTCATATCCTGTCCATCAACTCATATCATGCACAATAGGAGATCTTACAATATGTACATATAATATCTTACTAAAGTAAATGCAAGATGATTAATTACATTTATTCAGCCTGAACTCATTAGTCTAAGAGGCTCATTCCCTCCCTGAGAGGAGGCTTCATGATTTAAGGCGTTTTCACTAATGCGCAATGTCCATGTTAAAAAATGTGCATCGTCGCTTCAGCAGCTCTCCCGCTACTCAAGACCCCATTCATGTGCAGTGAATAAGGTCCCTGGTATTTCCAGAAGAATTAAGTCCAATAACTCAATTTATGATGTAATTGGTTGCAGTTTGGCTTCAGTTAGCTGCGATGTTGTGCTGGTATTCAGTCTCTTCCCGTTTCAACAAAAACAGAGCAACATTCAGACAGCTAAAGTCTGTTTTCCGCAGCAGGACATGTGATTGTTTTTTTTTTTGGATGATACTCTGACTGATTGGATGTTTAGAGTGACGGTGGCGGCCAAAAGCTTTCTCTCATGTATTTGTACAGCGTTTTTTCATACTGTGTGATTCCAGCTCATTAGCTACGAATGTCAAACTGAAAAAACACCACTTTGCATTTCATTTAGAAAATAATAATTGTGATAAACTCCTACTGTGCAATTGTGCGATGGACATCTCATCAACAATAAACTATTGTTACTTGTGTCAACAGGGACAAACTGCTATTCAAATGTTATCTACATTTTTTGTACATTTTGACATGGAATTTAAGTGAGTGGTATTAAGCAGATTTGGACAGACAAATGAAATGAGCAATTAGCCAAAGTTACCAGGCCCATGTGAGCAAAACAGTCCCGGCTTTCAAATATACCTCCATCATATGAAGATGAATGCTGATCTGAAGGTGAACTTCTAATTGGCATTAAGAGTAAATGGGAGTCACGTTAACCAAATAGAGATGGGAGGTGGGTTATGGGTAATATCTATATGTCTATGTGTGTCTATGTCTATGTGTATCTAACAACTGGCTCTAGTGAAATGGAGGATTAGAATTCAATCAACGTACATAAAAAGCTACGCTACAATAAGAACATGACATTTGTCACAGAAACGATTACACTCAAGAAAACTGACAAGGCTAACCCGTGAGAAAGTTGCCACGTGCCAGAAACATCCTATACACTGCAAAACAATGGGGAAACACAAACGGAGGGATGATGTCTAGGACACAAACACCACCACACACTCCTATGGGCTCACTGAAGATAAGTGAGAGGGACTTCTTCTGTATGGGTCGATACATTGTTCTCTCACACTTTCTCTCGTTTACCTACACGGCCAAATGTTTCCTCTGGAGCTGGTACAGTCCAACACAAAGCGCGTGGGAGGTGTGTACAGGCCGCTGTCTGCTGAAGCTGGAGGGATCCAATTATGTCCATTAAGGTGAGAGAGGGGTCAAGGTTTCAATTCATTTGTGCTTAGCTATTAAGGTGGTCGTAAATAAGAAAAGCTATGGCAGTAACTCAAGCAACTGAAAGCGTAGTGAGTGAGAGCAGCACTGCAGGCATCAATCCCACGGACTGGGCTAACTGCGCTAACTTGACCTGCACATAACATCCCGAGGAAGTGGAGGCTGAGGCAGCCCTTCCAGCCAACCGAATGGTGAGCTGCCCTTCCTGCTCCGAGATACAATCTCAATAACCACCACGCAAATATCCTGTCATCTGTGACAGTTCCATTATTTCTCAGAGGGTCTGTGCGTGTTTAAAATGGAAGAGTCATCTACACGATGCTGCCACACTTCCAGATTTATGGGACTCTAGAATTGCTCTCTTCTGATTGGTCAGACACTTGGTCACCATGACGACCAAGATTTTGGAATGGTGGAGACTCATCAAGGGCCGAGTTATTAGTTATCTTCTGAACTCTTCAACCTAATCGATTTGAGTGAGGAGTCAGGATGCCTGTCTGTCTGTGTGACCCGGTCACTGCAAAGTGAACCTGTGATATATCAACATGTGATGTGAAGTCCATGACATCAGGTTCTCTGTTGTGCTGCTCTGTGTGATGTCAGAGGAGCCCAAGAAATATGGAATGCTTCATGTCTAAATCCCAAACCTCTTGCCAGATGATATTTGCACTGATAATGCAAAATGAAAAATGACAGAAACATTGAAAACAGATTCTGCTTATCCATCAAATCACAAACTCCTAATTAATTTTCTATGTAGGAGAGCGAGAAAGCAGCCCTCTTTCATCATCTGGCAATCTCACCAAAGAGTAGAAACACAGTGTGAGCAAGTCTTGCATGTGGCTGAGCAGTGCAAAAAATTCCAGTGTTTAACAGCAGAAACATTCCAGCCGATCCTGCCTGTGTGGTGCTGATCAGATATTTCTTCTCAGTGGAGCAGAAGTGTTGGAATTTAGGCATAAAACATCAAATAGGTGCCATTCCAGGAATATGTATATACATTTTTTTCTTAGAAAGATGTTTCAACATATTGCAAAATGTTTTCAGCCTAACATGGCATTATTTATTACAATTTACAGACACTAATAATGGCTTTAATGCATTTCTTCCTTCCTGCAACGACATGTTTTTGAACGTTTCAAGCAGACAAGTCACAATATAAAACAAAAAAGTGGCAACCATTTGTAAAACTGACAACAGTATTTTCCTAAATCCAGAAATGTTGGCCTTTTGTCCACATGACACTGGTATCTTTGGTGATTGAAAGTAAGTGTTTTTGCAAATATATCAAAGATACCTTTCTAAGCTGTCTACAAAACGAACACCCCAACTGTGGAGGAGTTGACAGCATTTAATTTAATTCCCTGCATGTGGTCAGAAAACAGGTGATATTGGCCCAGTACTGTATAATTGGGTGACAACCTCTATGTGCATAGCTGTGCAACATATGTCTTGTTAAAATGAACACATCGATTCAGTCAATGAGAAACCCCTGTCTACCTTTCACACGTATGACAGCATTTGCATAGGAGGATCATTCTGAACTCTGCCACTTGTTGATTTGCAAACATTTGAATACATAATTGAATAATTTTGTTTTCATGTGGGCACACTGTCGCCTACGTTTGAGGTCAAGTGTTGCAACTGTCAGAGAAAGATGTCAGCAACAATGAAATGGATCATCACGCTCAGCAACAGTACAAATTCTCATGTGGAATGTCCCATGTGTCAGGTCAAAAGTGAACAAAGACCTCATGTTACCCAGCGACCATGTTTACCAAACAACAGAAATTATAACTGCATGTGTAGAACTTAGTCCTAACCGCTGTCTGCTGCAAACATCCCCCAGGATTTACTACAGTTGAAAAAGTAGACATGGAGGAGGGCAGATGGTCCAATAATAAGGGCCCTCCCTAAAGATTAGGGACTGCAGAAGGACACTCCAGGACCCTGCAGCTCCATGGGGGGTTGGCAGCAGGAGATCCAGGGGCAGGGAGAGAGGGCACTCCGGTCATGGGAGCCGAGTCAATCCAATAGGTCGTTCTAAATCCTCATGAGGATCATGAACGGTTCATGAAAACAGCATGTTGTCGAAGTCTCATATAACACAATTGTCCTCAATCATCTGAACATGAGATCCTCGTGGTGTATTTGAATTTCACATTGACAGAATTATGCATCACTTATCCAGGTTTTTCAGGGGTTGTTTACAGCCAAAAGTAGACAGGTTCCCTCAGCTATTGTCATTCAGATGTCATCGATTCCAAACAGATCAGCTCCTACAATTGCCCAAGAAAAACAGTCAGTCTTGGCCTTGTGCTTCAACACGAGAGCAGCAGTATGCCAATAGCTGATGCACAGCTGTGAAAATTCAGAGTTGAGTCTCTTGTGGCATAATTGCATTTCCTATGAGGTGCACGTTCGCTACAGTAAAAATCTTTGCAGGGGTCTGTGTGAAGGCAAGTAGCTTTAAAGCAGAGATCTGAAAAGCTAGTTTTGTGTGTCCTCATCTGGAGCCTGGCAGTCTGGTACACGTCTGCAAGATCAAAACTGTAAAACCAGCCCAACCAATAACCTGGGAACCCAGTGACCATTTAAAGTGAAAACAGAACATTTTACCAGCTAAACAGCCCGTTATTTCCCTCAGGAGTTGGTGGAGACCAAAATGAAGCTAAAATTAATGTACTTATGAGGAAAACTACAAATTACTGGGGAAACAATAACGCCCCACTTCCAATTCAATTACTTCTAATGGAGAATAATAAATATGCCGCAGTTTCAACAGTTGAGTTGAGTTGAGTAATGAAGAAATAGCTCAGAGGCTTCCTGCTGTTGGTTTCACATTGGCTGCGACTTAATGACATCATTCTGCTGTTCAATTAATGTTGAAAACACAACCAGTACTTAACACTAATTACAACCTGTGGATATGAACTCAGTCCCTCGTGTGGACTGTTGTTGATTAATTTTTTGCAATATTGTCATTCTCTGGTATTAGTTCAGTGACTTCATCCGTACAAACAAATCCTGACTCATTTTCATTGATCAAATCAAACGGGAAAAAAGACAGTGAATCAGCTTTGTCTCTTGAGAACCGAGATTTAATTCAACGGATGAGAAGCAGCTCTAAAGAACTGACAGATTGGCACAATCCGTGTTACGATATGTTCAAAATCACTGTTTCCCAAAAGTCGGTTTTGCAATTTTGTGCAATGTCAGTGATCACATCCGTCTGGGAGTAACTCATTTACATCATTTATTGTCAAATTTTTGGATTTTGAGTCGATCAATTCCGATAGCTGCGGCCTACCAGTGTCTGGAGCTGGTTATCTTTGTGGTCATGGAGCTTCAGGTGCCAGAGATTCATTTGAAAAACTCAACAGCAAGTTTAACAGAGTTTTTTTTTTTTTCCAGAGTTAACACCCATAAGATTTCTGTCGGTGTAGTTAACCCTCGTTCTTTATGAGCAGACGGAGCAAACACGCAGATCCCTACAAACAGTCTGTTTTTTATCTATTGTTTGTGTTGCTGTATTAGGTGACGTGAAGCCACAGTTCATAAAACCTTTCGACCAACAGACACTGGGCTCTCCCTAAAGAATGGAATAAGGGTTCCACGCCATTACACCACAGTTGTAGCGCCATGATACAATAAGACAAAAAGTATAAAATAAGACAAAACTCGATTCTACTCTAGGACCTTAAGTATAAGGTTAAGCTACACCTTTTTATTTCATTTTAGATGAGTTAACTTCAACGGTGGGAGCAAATTATATGTAATCAAATTGAATCTTTCATGTTGCCTCTGAACTGCGTAGCCAATTTTTTGGATAAAAAGGAGCTTTAACCCCGACTCATGGTTACTGCTGAATGAGAGAGTTGCCTCTGTCTGTTAAGGAGCCAGGAGAGCGGCGGTCCCCGAGGCACTGAGTTTGATCTCACCCCCCCCCCTCTCTCTCTCTCTCCTTCACTTGAGGGTGAGGACATCATTACACTCCACGAACGACACCTGAGCAACAGACGCAACACCCTCAACACAAGAAACTTTACCACAAGCACACGGGAGGAAACGCTCCTCATTATTTTTTGTGTGACAGACTGGTGCCGGAGGTGAAAAGCAATAAACAGAGAGAGATTGTGAGAGACAGTCCCTTAAACATGAGAATTGTCCCGAACAGCGTGAAGCGGAAATTCAGCGGGGAGGCAGAACAAGGACATGAGCAGAAGAAGAAAAAAATACATACACATACAGAAGTGACAAAGTTTGCACCTCTGGGAAAATGCTGAATCAACTGATTGTATTCAGATGATCCACCGACCAGGCGGCTGACTACTGAAATTCTGCAGCACTAACATATTTAATTCTCCATGAGGCTGGAGAATCTGATTAATTCTCACAAGAGCTGAGGTCCTCTCAGGTCAACTCAAATGTTTTTGTCAGACTTCTGTGTTTAAAACATAAGCAGGGGCTTTTTTTGTCCCTGTAGGACAATTGGAATCTGGATGTGAATCTGGATGTGTCCCATGTTGTCGATGGTGAATGTGAACGTGTAACCAGATACAAAACCATGTCTGGCCACTTTTAGTTGACAGGTAAAATTGCGGTGGCTGACTTGCGGCCCAGAGGCAAATAAAAGCAGCAAAGCAATTCAAAATAAACCAAAATAATCCAGAGGGGCCAGATTGGACCGGTTCTGGGACACAGGCCGTATGTTTGAAACCTGTGAATTAAATGAATATCAACATTGTTCTAATGTGTTTATTTGATCTGTTAATCCATTGCTTGTGGTTCTTCAGATTAATCGAGAAAAGACTAATGACAGACTGATCAATTATCATTATACAGAAAGTGCTGCAGCCCAGAGGGCAAATTTAGATTTGGAATTAGAACGCACCATTATGTGTCAAACTTTTCTCCCCATGTTCACATGAATATTCAAATTTCACAAGAAAGGCAAAGGCCAAAATGAGCAAATGAATTAAACCACATTGAACAAGAATTCAATAAAAACCTCTGTTGATAGGGAACAAGCGCTCCCATTGGCTGAGCAGCTGCAAAACTCTTGAAAAGAAAACCATTACCCTGATTAATGGCTGAAAATCCTTAAAGAAACCTAAGTAAAGATGGACAGATTAAAGCATGCATTGGAAACCTTTCCCATGCAGATCAAAGTTTCCCAAAACTTCACCACATCACGTCCAACGGCTGAAACTTGACCATCAACTATTTTTCCAACGTTTCCACCAACCGCCGATTTCAAATTACACTGACTAAGAAATAAACACCGGAGATGATTGTGTGTTTGTCTAGAAAAGTATCCACCCTGAGCTACCCTGACCCATTCCAGTAATGATGATGGTGTGCGCCGTCTGCACGAATTCAATTCAAACCCTGCTGATTAAGAACAGATCACCATTTTTAAGATTTGCAGAAACACGTGGGGACTGAGAGGTGCAAGATAAAGACAGATGTTCACCTCCAGAGGGATCATTACAACTAACACATGAACACGTTCACATACACACTCCAGGCTCTGCAATTACTACCTGAACCGCAGTGATATTTATTTCTGAAGAGCATTTTTTTGGAAGTCGTGCTTCCAAGAAACCACAAATATTTATTTTCCACTGAAGTCGAATCAAAACTAAAGAGAAATATAAGAGTGAAAATCAACTGGATTTTTGCACCACGTAAAGAGAAGAGTAAGGTGCGTGATTTAAATTAGCATATGATGACAAAGGGGAGGAAGAAACTATGGCAGGAGGAAAAGCACTTTCTCTGTGAGACTAATGGCAAAGTAACATTTTTGGCCACGCTCGCCTCTGTGCCATTTGAGTAGATGAAACTTGGCATCTGGAAGTAGCTGTTAGAGGAGGCAGTGCCTGAGACAGTGATGTTAATCCCTCCTGTACAAGCTGCTGCACAAAGTAAACATGGAGCCAGAGGCAGAGCTGCCGTGCATTTATGAAACCTCCATCATTGGATAAATCTGAAATCGTACACACTGCACCTTTAAATAGGACCAGCCATGTTTCAACAATGGCCCCCATGGATAAACTAATACCCATTGGATTGTAATGATAACCGAGGGCTACCTTCAATATAGGTGCAAGATAAACATAAACCTAGTGTTCCTTTAACTAATGACTTCGGATTTAAGTTAAATTTAACTTCACCATTACGTGATCATGACACCATCCTGACTCCTCCTGATTAGGCAGGAAGTAAAGCACTCCTGGGAGTGGCAGCCAATCCATGACAGAACCGACTCTCACACACAAACAATCTCTCACTTTCAATTTAGGTTCCACTTAACCCGACTGAGGCAGGAAGCTGGAGCGAATCCACTCAGACACAGTGGGAACATCATGATCCACACAGAGAGGCTGAGGCTGCATGCTGTCCAAGTGGATGACATAACTGACACGCTAGCCACTGAGGATTTAAATTTTTTATGGTAAAAAAATAAAAAAATAAATAAAAAGGAGGTCATCAATTCTTAGCTTAGTATTTGTGCAGCGTCACAAAGCAGCAGAGTGACAGGAGACAAGAAAAAGAATCACCAAGACAGAAGAATCAGTGTCAAAGTCAAAAATTGCCTGTCTGGCAAAATGTGGGATTTTGCCTGTATAAGGAGAGGAAACGAGAAGTGATCTGGAAGTAGGAGGTCTGATGAGGGTGTCACAGCATCTGGAGGTAACACTCCGACACCTTCATGTGCACTGCCAGCGTGAGGCCACCTGCGGTGAAGTGTAACATGAAGAGATCAAAGTGAGCCAGCAACAGATCCTAGAAGCTGACATTTGTCGTCTCTTGTTAAAAGGTCCAATTTTCTCTGAGTTTTAAGTGCTGATGTAAAAAAAAGGCCACGACAGTCTCGCAATTATCATTTAAAAATACAACATGGGCATTTTATCACTTGCTATTTCCATACATTCATTTCCCGCCTCATTTCACTGATATACAAAGCTTAGATCATCTAAAGCTGGTTTCTTGAACCCGACAATGAGCTCTCTGTAGACAAGTTGCCTCCACTGTCAACAGATCTAAGTCCAATAGAGCGTCTTTGAGATGTGAAAGAATGAGAGAATGACATCATGCATGTGTGGGCCAACAAATCTGCAGCGAGACCATATATTTTCCTGATATCATAACTTTTCCTGTCGGCCACCTTCACAAACCATTTGGAAAATGACCCATGAAGAGACCAAACATGGGAAAACTAAAGTTGCAGTGCACACAAACGGCAATGGAGATGTTTCTATCACATGACACAAAAGATGCCCTTGCTTTATGCCACTTAGAGTATTGACAAGTGAGTACTGCGAGTACTGCAAGGTCTAAGTGCAATGATTCATTTGAAAAGTGAAAAGTGAAGAAAGGAAATGCTCCAAGCTCTGACGCAAAAAAGACATTGGGATCAAATGGTAGTCCTTGAACTTCCTGCAGGTCAAGTGGTGCCACACAACCAAGGCCATGCTCAGCCAACAGATCTGTGTATCGCCATCATCTTAATCAGGACGAGAATCCTTGTTAAAGGTGCAGTTTGTAAGATTTGGTGACCTCTAGAGGTGAAGTTGCATGTTGTATCCATCGCCTCACCCTCACCCTTCTGAACATGCAGGAGAACCTGTGGTCGACTTCAGTTGTCATTCAAACTCAAATGACGTTTAGGACGTCCACTCTGGGCTACTGTAAAAACATGGCAGCCCCCCAGAGAGGACCCGGTCCACACGTCAATATACATTAATGGGCTCATTTAAACATGATAGGGAAAAAAACGTTATCTTTCCTTTGAAAACAGGTCTACACTGTGTTCTTTCAGTAAACAAACTACAGAGCCTAATGTTATCTATCTTACTTACACGTCAGCATGTCATTTCTGTCTCTACATGGTTGCGCAGATGCAGTTCACAGCGGAGTCTCAAATCAATGTGCGGGCGCACAGGCAGGCACGCGTGTGCTTGCAGACGCTGGCGCGCACACAAGAGTGAGCGAGTAGAGAACACAGGTCAGAAGAACATGTCGCGTCATCCCACCACAAACGCTGTAAACCTGGAGGAATATTTTTAGAAGTCACAAAAATCTTACACACAGCACCTTTAAATCTATGCCATTAAGAATTTAGATAGTCCTGAGGGCAAGAGGAGTTTCAACCCTGTGCGGACAAGGTGTATCTAATAAAGTGACCAGTGTGTGGACATGATTTCTTGGGCACTTGGCTGACCATGAAGAAATGCCTTTCCCTCACTCCTTGGTTGAAGGTGCTGCTGGCTGAACATGACTCATAGAGCAGACAGGGGTTGGTGGTGGTGGTGGGGGGGGGGGGGGGGGGC
>JAFBJT010084882.1:97547-123951 GCA_016785325.1 Chascanopsetta lugubris
GGGGGGGGGGGGGGGGGGGGGGGGGGGGGGGGGGGGGGGTCTGGTTATAATACTGCGAGTTTTGGCAGCACTCGCCCCTGGGTTTTCTTGCGTCACTGGGACCGACTGCAGCAAGAGCCACTTACGCTGATCCGGCCACTGTGGCTCTGAAAGCCTCGGAGGCGACGCTGGCCTAGAGACTGGCTCCTCATTGCTGTGTCTGCGCTTTGTGGAAGAGAATAGAAGTGAGGTATTCAGCCGCTTCCTTACCGGTGCGTCAGTACCAGGATATAAAAAATAATTTTCTCAGGAATGAAACCCAAGACAACAGAAATCTGCGTTGGCCAGCGGAGCGAGGGGGTGATCCAGATCGAGCCTCCACAGCGTGTGAGAGTGGAATCGATCTGCTCCATGGGAACGTTTAAAGGCAGATGGAGTCACGGTGATGCTAATAAGCCCTGCACTCCTTGTGAATCCAAGTCAGCTCATTATAATTTATATGGCCACATGACATGCCTCTGCGCCCCCCCCCCCCAAACACTCAGCCCATTCATATCACACTCAAGTCTGATCATCTCTGGTCGACGGCGAGGACAGAAAAACACACACTTTCCTTTGGTCGGCGATAAAACAACCCACCGAACATGAGCGGAAACACATCGGATGAATAATCTCACCTCTTTAATGTGCTGACATCTGTCGTCATGGTTGTTGTTTTTTAAAGAAAGAAATCAGTCACACACATCTGGAGCGACCACCATCACTCCAGTGCCGTCATTTTTAAGAATCTTCATTCACGTCACCAGGCTGACATTTGTTCCAGTGATGACTCCAATTGGAATTGTGACCATTTTTGAAATGGGCTTATAAATTCCAATTTCTTAAAATTATCTACACACACACACACACACAAACACACACACACACACACACACACACATATATATATAATTTTAAGAATTGGTAAGAATGGCTATATCAGAATCCATTATTCTTTTTGTCTATACACAATTGCTAAGCTTTTTTCTCATCAACCTGCATCGAAAACAAGTTAACTAGCAAACTTTTCCACTTCCTGTCTACTGTTTGTTGTCCTCTCGAGCTAAATCTCACCTCACTGTGATACTACTGAGTTATTTCCCAATAAAAAACTGGGCGGTCTCACTACTATGACATTATCGGTCATTGGCGACTGATTTTTTTTTTTTTAAGTCTAGACGTGTCCATGTGTGCAGAGGACGGTCACATTCACATTAAAGTCGGACGCAAGACACTCGAAAGTTCTGACTGAGGACAGTTCCGGTCCGTATCGAATCAAAACCAAACAATGCTGCTGCCTGCCAGAGAAATGTTCAAAAATGCTGTTTACCTCACAGTGAAACCTCTCAAAGCAAACAGAACATCATACTCTGTGGAAACCCACTCGGTGTTATGGGAGCTGTTGCAGAGCCCGGGTCGTGCCAAGTGTTGTGGTGCTGCAGTGTAAAATGAAGATAAATCAAATTCCAACAAGTGGAAGTTGTGACAGTTTGACTAATGGTGTTTTTCCTCCCTATAGTTTATGCAAAACACTTTTATATAGCATATGGAACCATTGCTGTAGGTTTTGATTTGCCCATATTTGATGTCTTCGATGATACTGCACTCACACTGAAATTCTTGGGTAGGACATTTTTTCTAATAAGTGATGGGACCAAAAATGTTGGCATTTGAGTGTGTGTGTGTGTGTGTGTGTGTGTGTGTGTGTGTGTGTGTGTGTGTGTGTGCGCGCGCACATACAGTCACAAATTAAACAGGAACAGGCTCTGCCACATGGAATCTGTGGTCCCAAAGATAATAGTGTGCACTGAGTAACAGCTTTCTACTGCTTTTACACACTCTTATCGAATCCACTTGAGTATTTTAGATGATAAAAAGTGGTAACAGAAGAGAAGACAGGAAGTAAAGTGTGATGAAAGCTTTTAGAAAAACTGTTAATTGAGGCAAAACGGTCACAATGAGGCAGAAGCCAGTGACTGTACTCACCTATCAGAAGGAGGATGGACAGAGAAGTGTGCTGTTTTCTTATACAATCCATGTTTTCCCGGTTCTCCACGGAGACTCCTCGTGGTGTTTGGCACCTTTAAGTCCTCATGGACACGCCGGGGACACCGTCACGGACACACAAACAGGCTACACGCGCGAACACAAACATATATGGGTGGGGTGGGGGGAGACAGAGGGGAGAGAAAGAGGCGCTCCTCGGGATACTGGAGTTGTTTCTCCAAGTTGCGCACTGTTACTCATTCCCGGTGATGATGCTGCTGATGCTGCCGCAGCTCCCGGTGACGACACTCCCCCCTCTCTCTCTCCCTCTCTCTCCCTCTCTCTCTCTCTCCTCACTGGGGATTAGTCATCACTCAGAGGAGCGCTTCATTCGCTCTAAATCAGCTTTCACCCCGCCTGATGTCACAGTGAGGGGTCCCTTTTCACAGACGCACCAGAGTACGGAAATGCCACTTGTGTGGAAGTTAATTATCCGGAGTCAGAGGAGCCACTTGTTTTCGCAACAATTTCCTGAAGAGACACGGGAAGTGTCTCGGGAAGTCGACGTGCGTAAGACATGGCAAGCTAACGAAGCCACATTGTTGATTGTTGTTGGTTGTTGATGATGTGTTGAGCACGCGACACAATGCTCGTACCACAATGACGACAATATGACCTGTTACCTCGATGTTTGTACCTCTTCTTCTCACTCGAATTGTGTTTAATAATAATACAAACTTCAACAATGGTGGCTATTTGTTAGGTTAGCAAATAAGCGTGTTTGGGGGGAAAAATCACCCCAAAAATATGACTGATCGAGGCCAAATCCATATGTTGTACCAGGCTTTACCAGGTGTTCATTTCACCTCTTGAATTGGCCAGTTGACTCGCTTTTGGAGGAAGCCTCAAGTGGCCACCCTGTGAACTGCAAGGTTCTCCACTTCTGTTTTGGACTCATCCCTCAGCCTGGATGAACTCCAACACAACTGGTGAAAATACCAAACGGGTTATTTCGGAACCATCGCTGTTGAGCACATATCGCTTACGTATACTTAGTGGTTCTTTGTCCACGCAAGTATTCCCTGTAAAACTCACTTACCGATCACTGCACGCGTAGAAACGCTGCTACCTGCCGCACAACAGGTGCCAATGTCTGGCAATGGTACTGTCAGCAATTAACACTTTACCCTCAAAACATTTTGGTTACATCACCTACTTCTAATGAAACTTTCTCGCTGACCTAGAGACGACAAGAAACTCTTGTGTCATAACCACAAACATGTGATTGTCATGATGTCCCGCCTCTGCCATACCTCACCGAGACTCCACCAATCACCTGGAATCTCCAGACATTTTGTGTTGTTATGAACATGTCAGTCGCAGATGATTTATGAAAAATGACTTACAGCGTATTAACTTGTTAACAGAAATTCAATAATTGATTCACTGCTTTTTATCGGATTATATTTTGATTCTATTTCCACTCCGCCGTTCTTGAACTTTTTTCTCTGACTAATACAGGCCACAGATGGATGTACCTTGTGTTTGTCAAACAGACATCAGGCGTTGAGTCATACAAGTCTTTCTTTACACTCGCCCTTCAAAGAATATTTTTATCCTCGTTTGTGTACCTGTCAATCATTGTCAGTCTGAAGACAACGTTAAAGCTGCCAAATCTGCAGTGTGTCACACTCCTGTAGCCACCGCTGAAGGGAGGGTTGGTACAGAGTGAAGGGAAAACATTTGGATGTGCTATCTGGATGTATATTTATATGTAGTAACATGGAGTGATCAGGCAAGAATTGTCATTTCCTGTGAAGCTTTAAAATCTCACTGTCGTAACTATGGTCATATTGACAAATTCAACAGGAAAGCTTAATAATTACTCATTATAATCCATGTTGTTTTGACAGTCTTGAATTGGTGAGAAATGGCACCGGGGGGGAGGGCAGAAGCTCTAGCACGAAGGCTTTGGAACAGTGATTCTCAACTGGTGGGTCGCGACCCAAAAGTTGGTCTCAGAGCCATTTTAAACGGGTTCCTGTGCAATTTGTATGCATCAGAGCGCCGTCTAACCATGCTCATTAACAGTGGATGGATGCTAATAGACACATGCCATTTTGCAAATAGAGGGAAACCAGCAATGCTAATTGATGAAACGAAAGCTGCTCGGAGCGACTGCTTCAGATAAGATAACACCTTTATCTCATAATGGGAGAAATGTTCTGGGTAGTTGATCTTGTCAGTTGCTCCGTAGACATTTTCCATTACTTCTTCAACCGGCGTTCTAATGACATCTAATTAAAGGCCAGTCAGGGGCACAGGGGATGTAGACGTAGCCTTTAAATATCTAAGCATTACCAGTGAAGCTGTATATGAGTCACTGCCCATGATCCTAATTTTCTGTTTTCAGAGTAGATCAAACATTTTACTGGGACTATTGATGAGCCAAGGCTAAATTATATGCCAGTGGTTCTCAACTGGTCTGGCTTTGGGACCCACCATCACCCTCAATGACGAGCCGCGACCCAAATCAATACAAGAAAATCCATATTTCATGTAGCCGGTGTTGCACTTGATCAATTAGCATGTAAACAAACTTTTTTTGGTTTTCTTTCTATCTGTGAAACTGCAGGTGTCTGTTAACGTTACAGCTTCATCGCCACCTACTGTTAAGGAGTGTGAATAGACGACAAAGCATAATCCCAACACAGCGTGAAACGGGTGATATCACAACACTTAATGAGGGGCCCCACATTGCACTTCCATTATGACCCGACAGGGTCTGTTGGTAAATTACAAGTGGAATGTTTTACAGCGTAAGTGCACAGCCCAACTACAACACATTATCACATACACGTATGTGACGCGGGTCAAACTTTCAGGGTAAAGTAACACAGATGTGTCCTACACTGGCACATCAGCAGCAGACACAGTCTTGATCTGTAGTGCAATCATATGCATGGAACTATGGTCTGCACATACAGCAATATTAGTGCTTTCTTTTTAAAGGTCCACATGCAGAATTTCACCAGGTGTTGAGGAGGTAGCCCTCATAAATCATTCAAACTCAGCCGCTGTTTTGTGTATGCATAAACATGGTCAATGCAGCACGACCGCCTCTAGAAAGGAGACACCAAGTACCAACGGCTCAGCCATAGAAATGCATGTCAAACTGAAATGACATGACACCAAGGGGGACATATCTGTTAGTCATGTAAATGACTTTACCGTGAGTCTGGAAAACAAGGAGCACGCACGACGTACTGGGAGTCACTCACTTTTAAAAATGCACGTGTCATTTTGTGTGATGGGTGACATCACTCAAACTCAAGCCAGAGAGCCAGTAAGGGGGGAGAGTGTAACCACCAAAGTGAATCTATGAAGTGCTCTGAGCCACTATTAAAGAAATGCGAGACTTTAAATCAGCTTCTGTGATGGCATTAAGTAAATCAATGGACGTTACTTAAAACCATATGGAAAACTGTGAGACCTCAACAAACAGGGCACGTGCCTGTGACTTACACATACGGTGCATGCTCTAAAACCTTTACTCTTTTTTTCTTGCCGCCGCAAAGTCCATCTCAAGAGCCCGACGACAACACTGAACTTGGGGGGCGGCAGACAGATCCCCTATGAGCGGCCAATCAGTGCAGTTGTTTGAGTGTGACCCGATTCCTACTCTCCACGGACGCCTTTGGCCAGCGGATCACCTCGCACTCATGCTGCGCCATAGGAGCACTCCTGTATTCTCACTAGCACTACAATATAGCGGCAATTGCCTCTCAGCGGCGTCCTCCATTAGCACCTTGAATTTACATCCATCATAAGTGGACGTGTTCTCGTGCCTCCGTCTCCGATGCTCTCGGAAGTGAGATGACTATAACAAGGGCTGAGAGCCAGCCAGCGCTGAGCCTCCGCCCCCCGCCTCCTCTTCTCGGCTCATCTGTGTGATCTGACATGAAATATGAATCAAACGCAACAAAAGGGTGTCAGGTTTGGTTGTCTTGTTTTGTTTTTTGATCAACAAGACGGTTTCCTCCAGGGGAGAACCGGAGTGGGCCAGGTGCAGCGAATCAGCAGAGATCAAAGTCGCGATTCGACCTGGGCTTTTCCGTACTCCACTTTTGTCAGCCGAATTGAGTTTGACCATTTTGTTATTCTTCAGTGACGAGAAACACACACAGCTGTGAGAGGAGCTGTGGCCCTGCTACGTAAACCCTGCAATTAAACCGATGTAAACACCATCAGCATCTTCTGCCAGAGCAAAATACAGCAAATGGTCTCCTTTTCTCTCCGAGCTCGATGGAAAACAAACCGCTTTCTCGTTGTCGGAGATATAATGCGTTGGATTCAGGGACATCTAGTGGTGAAGTTGCACATGGCAGCTGAAGACCCGGCCCTTATACAAGCTTATGGTACAGGGGCATCAAACATACGGCCCGTGGGCCAGAGCCGGCCCGCCAGAGGGTCCAGTCTTGGTAAATTGCACTTGTTTATGTTAAGAAGAGACATTTTCTGTTCATTTTTGATTCTGAGTATTTTCAGTACATTCAAAATGACATTTCTACGTACTGCACCTTTAAATGTATAGTGGTATCATGTTATTAATATTTATCAGACGCTGAGGAATTTTTCTGTAAATGAGGAAATTTCATCATCCACTGACATGTGTATGGCGTTCATAAGACGTCTGATCATTTGCTTAAGGCAGAGGGTCATCCACTGACCACAAAGTCACTGGTTTGATTCCCGACTTTTCTACATGCTCTGCTTCTTCGCTGGCAAGTTATAGAACCTCCTTAATCTGTCGCCTATTTCATCTTTGAAAAGATTTATGTGTTTTTTTTAGATGTTGAAAGATCCTGAAAAATGAACCTCAGAATGACTAGACTCCAGAGTGAAATACAGAAAATGTCTGTTAACAGCATCTAAAAGCTGAAATGTGATGAAACAAACTCCTTCACACTATTATTTCATTTCTGATCATCTGAAAACAATTGTCATGTTTGCTGGAAAGCTATTTTCGGGGTGATTTCTTTTCAGAATCACAATCAGAAACAGTTTTATTTCGCCAAGTACGTTGACAACATACGGTATAAGGAATTTTAGTTCGGCTGTTAATGTCACTCAGGGAGATGCATGAGGTATGTACAAAAAGAAAAAGATAAATATTATAAAGTAAGAAATATATATAAACATGTGTGTGTATCTATGTATACACACACACACACACACTGTACAATGCAATATATGGTTCTCTGCAAACCAAAAAGGCAAATATCTTATTTTTGATTAGATTTTGGATTAATTCATTTACTTCTGAAAGGGGGAGGAGTTAGCCAAGTCTTTGTGTCTCAATTCAAATTTAAGTTTATTTATTTTTTCTTTTTTTCTTATGGAATGAGACTATTACGGACTATGGACTTCAAATGAATACAAATATTTGTTTAAAAGAATATAACATCACAACTTTTAGAATAGAATAGAATAGAATGCCTTTTATTGTCATTATACACAATGTAGAACGAGATTTAAAATAAGCATTGTAGTGCAACTGTTGCACTTCAACATCGTGTTTTAAAGGTACAGTGTGTAAGACTTTGTGATAATGACTGATGAGATTAAATCCTGAATCTAATATAAAGAGCTCATTCTAATGTCATAAAACAGAAATCAGTACATTCAGGGGATTTCAAACTCTTATCAACGTCAGAACAATTATACTTCTGCCAGTAGAAAGGGAAATAATATTCAGTGAATTTAACACAATGGAACTTTAACAGATAAACAAGGGGCAGATTATGCCGTTTTAAAAGGGATGGAAAGTGAAGATAAATTGGATACAAGACACCAATTAGAGTAATTCTGTCACGAGCATGAATGTATTGTCACACACACACACACGTGTGTGTCTGGTACATTCTGTCTGACCTACTTTCAGTTATACATTTTTGGCCCTGATTTTGATATCTTATAAATTGAACATGAGAATCAGTCCATAGCTTTCAGGAAGTTATCTTATCGGTCCCATTATTACCTGAGGACACACGTTGCTCTATAGTCTTTAAAATACACATGTCAGTTATTCATAAGGTCATAAATTACATACATTTATGAATGAATGAATACGATGATACAGTGAATACAGAAACACAAACTCAGAGAAGGGCTCAATCCCTGTAAGAGAGTAAATAATAATAATAATAATAATAATAATAATAACAATAATAATAATGCTAATAATAATAGACATATTGTATCAACAGTAACGAGGACGTGACTCCAAGTGGCTCCATTTCCTGGTGTTGTCAAAATGAACAGCATCAAAGATGAGAGACACTGTAGCAGCAGAAATATACAAATATCCTTCAGTCCAGCTGCGCATCAGTGGAGATTCCCCTCAAACAACAGTGAAACTCCCTTTCTTGATTCGATTGAAGGAAACAAAGAAAAGCCTGTTCCTCTTGTTTAGCTGACGCATGACAGATTTACTGCCAATATCTGACAACACTCACACACATGGAACACTACGGAATAATACGCACATCCCATCAATGACGAGTAATGACCCATAACGCTGAGATAAAGAATAATCGCTTGATGTGCACAAATCATGTATATCAAAAAGTTCTCGCCGTCTTGTTGATTTTGGTTTCCCACACAGTCGATGGTCCAAAGCTTCGTTATCCTCCTTGAACAGCCTGGATGAGTTCATCATCATCCCTCTGTCAATGGCAGCCGCCCAAGTCAGATCTCAGTTGTTCTTTGATGAGAGGAGAAAGCGATGGAATCACTGTCTCATCATATAACTCATATTTGGCCGGGTCAGCTAAAAAATGAGCCAGAGGTGTCCTTGAAATGTCTTTTCTGCTTGGTCTTTGATCTGCCGTCAACATGCCCGTCTTGCACACAGACAAATGAAGACAAAACACTTGAATGTCTGTGGACACTGATATGAGGCTTCAGAGCACATTCACACCCCTACATGGGAGTTATTCCACCTCTGAACCAGGGGCGAGAACTTTTTGAACCGCCATCAGATGCAAAGAGCAAATATGTAAAGGTCTCAGATAAGGACGTTTCATTCTTTTTGTAAAAATCATCAATAGATAAGTACGGTTAGATATTACACTTTGTTTTTAAGGCCGACGTCCATGTTATTCCTGAGGTAACCGTGGAAACGGACAAAACATATCACAGTAGGTCTGGTCTGCCTTCCCTGAGATGCGATAGAAGGATTAGTTCAGTCATCAAAACAAGCCATATCTAGAGACCACTAAATCCTGTCTGTAAACATGTCAATCACAAATATACTGTACGTGCAGGTTAAAGGTGCAGTGTGTAGGATTTAGTCATGTAGTGGCAAGGTTGCATGTAGCAGCAGAACACCCCTCACCTAACCGCTCTGAGTGGGATTACCTGTGCATGGGTCCTGTTTATTAAGAAAACCCTGCATACTACACCTTTGGTAGATTTCTGTAAGTCGCCATTTCACAAGTTTGTCAGCATGATCCATTTACTGATTAGGAACTCTTTCACTCCGACCCTTTCCTTAAAGGTGCAGTCTGTAAGATTTTGGTCATTTTTGTCACTTCTAAAAATATTACAAAACAATTACATCCTTACATTTGCATGACTTTATAATCACCAAATGTATTATTTTTTTCCCATTACCCTAAAATGAGCCCATGAATGTATATTTACATGAGGAGCAGGTCCTCTCTACAGGGGCATATATTTGACATATATTATATTATTGACATATACCACATATTCTCCTGCATGCTCAGAAGGGTGAGGGTGAGGTGATGGATATAACACGACACCTCAAGGTGTCATCAAATCTTACACACTGCACCTTTAAGTTTCAGGGTGAATTCTTAGAAAGCATCATAATAGTTTTACATTTCAGTCGGTGCAGCTTTGTGTTTCAGTGTTTCCTGACTTTACTGCAGCGGTGTCAAACTCATCTTGAATCACAGTATAATGACCTATAAACAATGACAAGTACTCAGCATCAAAATTGTACCATAAATCTCTTTAAAAACATAAACCAGGTCCAGGTTTGAACTTTACCAAACCATCCAGCGGGCCGGATCGGACCCTGTGGGCGGCCCAGTTTCAGCCCACGGGCCACATGTTTCACAGCTCTGCTTTACAGCCTCTGCAGTGTTTCTCCTGCTCTGCCATCCTGCCTCCTTTTTCATGAAGAGGAGCTTTTGTGAGGTCTGACTCCAGCATCTGGTAAAGGTCTTATCCGCCCACTGTGAGGCCCATCTGAGGCCGTCTGCTGCAGATTATCACCAGTGTACCTGCACTCAGGGCATTTCATGGTTTACCGCCAACAACGCCAGGCCTCTTTGGTACACGTGACCGCAGGCTGAGTTGAGGTCGTGCTGCACCGAGGGACCCCGGCCAGTCATCCGTCTCTCTTCCCCTGACTTTTGTTTGACTAGGTACACACACCACCTCTCAGGATGATCTCTAATCCAATCATGTAATTCAATCACCACAACCTCGTTACTTTGAAACTCCTGCAGAAGTGAGACTGTGTCTGCAGCTCATCGCACGACATCTCTTCCTTTTCCGTCTGGGAGAGAGAGAGAGGAGATAAACAGTTTGAGTCCTCATCTATTTTTTTTTATCTGTGTTATAAAACAGAAAATATCAGTGGCAGATCGAAAATGCAATTCTCTTTGAAAATAAAGCTGAGTGAAACTATTCTCTACTAAAAGCCTGAATTGCAATTAATGAAGTACTGAATTATTTATTTTGCGTGTGTGTGTTCGTGTGTGAGTGTGATATAAAGAGAAAGATTGAGCACATGAAGGAAAAGAAATAATCAAAGGTACGTACATGTTGAATAGTGTGTACTGTATAACAACTGCCAGTTCCTAAATCAAAGGTTCAGTTTGTGCGTTTATGTAAATGACAAATATAAAAAATCATAACAAAGATAACCAACAGAGATTTGATTTTGAAATGATGCTATTGCTTTAACTAAGTGTCCAAGGGTTCATTTAAAAACAAAGGTTCACAGGACTGACATATGGTCTTATATTTTTCTGAGTGGAATCTGATTAGCCAGAGGATCAATGAGTGGAAACTATGTTTGACTTTTCACTCAAATTCTGATCGCTATTTGAATAAAAACATGGAAATACAGATTTACACAGCATTTCTTGCGAAAAGCCTTTTTGACATTTCATTGTCTGCCATGTCATTTCATTTGATGTGTTCTCCTCCACACGCAAGTCAGCGTTGGGTGTTGTCTGCTGGACCTCAGGAAAACACCTGGTTGACTCCGTGTGGCATTAAGGGAAACACGAGTGCCAGGTTTTCTACTTTTAATCTGACTTGTGCTGCGCACAGTTCCTCAACACTTCTTGCACATTTGTTCTTTATGAGGCCGTTTCCATATTCAGAACACCGATCTGTGGAATTCACAGTTGTCATGATGGAATATGGAGTTAAGGGTCAAACCCTTTCATGAGATGATGCGTTTATTCCCTCTGTGCATGTGATCCACACAGTTTCTCTTTATACTTTTATTTTGAAGGAGTTGGAATAAAAGTAAATGGATGGTAAGACCCAGGCGCCAAATCACCCGGAGGATGACTTTTAAATCCACAACGAATTTATTTGATTTATCAACACATGTGGTTTCCGTTCTGTTACGGCACTTTTTTTTCTCTTCCTCCTAAAAACAATTACAATATATTAAACATCAGCGGATCCATCACTTTTAACTTTATTAGCTGAACAGACAGACGCACTGACAGATGTTGTCACTGAGTGTGTTGTTTACCCCCAGATTAAGCAGGAAACCACTCGCCGCTGATGACTAATCTAATAAATGTGAAATACAAAGCTTCTATCCAATTTCCAGTGTGTTACATCTAAACTGGGGCGGCCACAGGGAAACGTTACTGTGTCCCAGTCGCTGTAAACAGCTCTGCAAGTGCCTCACAAAGTTGTGCTGTAAGACAAGACATGAAGCCAAGCGTCTCATCGTCCTGTAACGAGACGCAAGACGACACTTTTCTTCTGACACAGTTAATGACTATGTGTCCTGGCAGATTCGCACCGGAGCCTCAGCTCAGAAAATTAGGATCACGGTGCTCCTTAACACAAGGTCGGCAGATTTCACTTCCTGTTGGGGACAGAGGAGTCAATGTGAGTGTGTGTGTGTGTGTGTGTGTGTGTGTGTGTGTGTGTGTGTGTGTGTGAGAGAGAGTCAAATTAGGCCAGACTGTGTTAAACAAAAGAATTAGAATCATCATTGTGGGTCATCATCTGGAAATTTGAAGGCAAACATCAGATCCTGGCTGGATTTCATTTCAAAACACCGGCAGATCCTGAGGAGGAATTCTTAGAGAGTTTGACTCTGCACTGGAAGACCTTGATGCAGAGGGAACAACGGGTTTATGCTACGAAACAATCGGAGAATACGGTGAAAAACAAGTCGAGGAGAGGGGAATTAGCAATGCATACAGCGATGATCTGTCGTTATGTATTTACAATCGATATTTCAGCCCCATTCAATACACTCTCAGTTATGTAAAAATAATACTATTCCCTCAATTCTGATAATTGAGCACATGATGAAGAAAAGAATGGAGAACATAGTGGAGCACCGTCTCACACTCAACACTGAAAGACGGTGGAAAACATTCAAGAGGCTGATACATAATGGGATGTTAAACAACAACATGGGCACTAATGGAAAATGTGTAACGGTTCATAGACAATATCAATGGTGCTGGGGGTGGGTATGGGTGGGCATGATGGAGGCGGCCATCATGATTCACGAGTACAGTAACAAAACTCGTGGATTGGACGTGATCTTCATCACCTCCTTGTCATCTGCTGTCGCCATGGGAACACAGCTGCGTTCATGATGGGAATATTCTCCTGCCCCACGGGTTGAATGAAGCCTAATACTACTTACAGTTTTGCTTTTGGGTTGTATGGGTGTTCCAAATGTGTAGAGGGTGTTTCCCAACAGAGGGGGTGCTCTTTACCACAGAAAACACTTTCTAAGTTCCTGCTGAGAGGCTTTGTTTTCAACTTTTATTCTACTTCCTGTTTGAAGGGGTGTAACTATGGGAGTCAATGGGCAGGGCACTTCCTGCATTAGCTGGAAGCAGTTGACCCGAAACTGGAGCCAACTGGCCAATCAGAGCCTTCCCCTTTTCTGTGTGGGAGGGGCACAAGCTTTACAGTGAAAACAGGAGTTGAAGTGGTGGACAGCATGAGAAAGCCAACCTTCTCTGGTGGTGACATCATTAGTTCTTTGAAGAACAATTTTAATGAATGGTTGAATAGTTTGTTCTGCCACCTTTAACAAATTAACACAAATCGTAAACAGTAAAGTTGTCCATTCTGCGCTACTGTAAAAACATAGTCCCCTCTATCAAATGGATGATGGGGGAGGATGAAAACAATAATCCATACATTTGGGTGATTAGACATTACTGTCAACATCAACAAGATCATTCTGTTTTTGCCATTTGTTCCATTTTACTTGCCTCTCACACACTGGACCTTTAACAGAAAGAAACATTAGGTTATAGTTTCCAAACTGGAGTTGTCATTGTTTCCAAGCAATTGCCAAAAACCAAACTATTACTTGAACTCAGCTTGTCTCTCCTTTCTTTTTGAGACACAGAGACACGGGGAAATGTCTTGAGGTTGTGTTTCAGTGTTTATTCATGGTCAGGTCCAGCAACCCCCAATCACATCCCTGGCCGTTGGCGTTGCCATGCTGCTAATCACACTAACGACAACCTTGTGCGATTTTTGATCACTATACAACTGAAGTTAAACGAGTGCAAAACAATGCTGTTCTGCTCATCTGGATCGGTCCACTCATATCTCTTCTCCACGTCTACTCACAGAACTAGACATGGAGTTTGAAAGAGCTCATATCTCCGTTTCTATTAGATGAGGAGGTCTTGGCACAGACGTGTGCTGCATAGTGCCGCACTCATCACTAAGTGTGTGTGAGAGGAATATACAACACTCAAGTGCATATGTGCATCTATTACCTGTACTTATACATCTGAAGAAAGATGAATACCTGTTCCCTGCATGACGCTTCCATAATAACAGATCTGACCTCGATGTTCACAGGAAATAACAGGTTGTCTCCGATACATTATATGCATTCAATCTTTCGTCATGTTGCTGCAAACCAGCAATTTAAAATCCCAACGGTGGAACATGATGTGAGATGATGAAAAAGGTCACCGTGTGCTCACCTGTTCTAACCTTAGGAACAGTCTGTGGTTTACACTGATGTGCTTCCCTTCCCATTGGCAAGGGAAGAACCATGTTTATCTTATATCCAAGTTGTTTTTGTTTACTTGTTATTTCTAACTTTTTAATTAAAATGTATGAAAGGTGCAGTGTGTAAGATTTGGTGATCTAGTGGTGAAGTTGCATGTTGTATCCATCTCCTCACCCTCACCCTTCTGAACATGCAGGAGAACTGATGGTTGTCGTTAAAACTACGATAAAGTATGTTGATCTTGAGCTACCGTAAAAACATGGCGGGCCCAATAGAGAGGACCCCCCTCCTCATGTAAATATACATATTATTGGGCTCATTTAAGGGTAATGGGGGAAAAAATAAAACGGTTTAGTGATAATAAATTAATGAAAATGTCAGTATGTAATTGTTTTGTTGACGAAAATGTGCACCTTTAAATGTGTTTCAAAATGGACATCGAGGCTGGGCTTGAGAGAAAGAAGGAAAAATACTCCAAAAAAATTGGGCGCAGGGGCCAATCACAGGCCCCCAAAGGAAGGTGTGTAGGCAGCACCAGGCTCCACACAGAGGAAAGAAATCTGGGGTATGTTGCAGGGAGCTTTAGGGAGACTTCCACCAACTTGAGACATTCCTGGGATAAAGAGGGAGACATTGGTGAAAACCTCTTAGAAAGACCCAGCAGCTCAAACCACCTGCGCTAACATCTCTAAATCCATAAATGACAATCTTCTTTCATCATCGACAGCTCTGGATAAGTGCCTGTCAGGTCTCTGTCGGAGGAAATGACATGCTATTATGTGTCAGTTCTGACTTGACCATGTTCATCATTTTGAATAACTTGAAGCTGTGGAGCACCCCAGAGTGTCCACTTTGCAACGGATCAATGTCAAGCCTCATTGGAGATGGAGACACTGAGAGAGATTAGATGAACTTCAAATGTGTCATAGATTGTGTTTGATGGAGTCTGGGTGCCGGCAACTTTCACAAGACCATGCAAGCGGACACGGTGTCATGCAGACGAGCCTCTTGGCTATTGACAAAATGAAAGGAAAGAAACAGAAACTTCAGTAAGAGGCAGAATTTGCCTTGTTGCAGCTGCAGAGCTGCCAGAAGAGGACAACAGGATATTGGGGATATTGTGTTTGACATGATGCAAAGGTAGGCAGGTTAGGAGGAGGTTCCTAGGACAGGGAATGTAAACAAGAGGAGCTAAATACATTTGGAAACACATTTAATGGTGCAAGTGTGTAAGATTTGGTGACCTCTAGAGGTGAAGTTGCATGATGTATCCATGACCTCACCCTCACCCTTCTGAGCATGCAGGAGAACCTATGGTCAACTTCAGTTGTCATTAAAGCTCAATAGATGTAAATGTACATTAATGGGCTCATTTTACGGTAGTGGAAAAAAACATATACGTGATTATAAAGTCATGAAAATGTCAGTATATGTCATTGTTTTGTAATAATTTTAGAAGTGACAAAAATATTACACACTGCACCTTTAAAACTACATTATGAAGAATTGAGTGGAATCTAGTGGTGAAGCTGCATGTCCCAGCTAAATACCCTCACTTCAAGAGTACCTGTGGTAGCTAAAAGTTACTTTTGAAATTCAGAAAGTGTTTCGTTTGTCCAATGTGGCTTGCTAAAACACTGTGGTGCAAAATGGCAGCCTTTATAGCGAGGACCCACTCAGAAACAGCCATTGTGGGATAATGAAAGCACTTTCATGCATCGGAAATCCTGTTACTGTGAGTGGTTGTTTACAGAGTAGCGGTTTAGCAGATACACGTACTTGCATGAATCCAAAATCCAGTAGGCCTGCGCTTCATCCATTTACTGCGTCAATCAACAGCTGACCAGATAAATTAGGAAACAGGATGCTGCCTCTGGGCCGTGTGTCTTTTCTTAGCCTCCCTTGTTCCGTCTCTGCAGCCCTGAATCTGCTGTTTACCTGACACATGTTCTACTTCTGCGCTTTATGGTCAAGAGGAAACTCTCGGCTTCAAACAGTTCCGCCTCTGACGTGATTGGCACAATTAAAACCAGGTCAAAAAAGCTTTACGTTGACCTGTCGAGGGGCCTGCGCAACGTGGAACAAACAACAGCATTAAAAGACGTCAACGGGAAGCCATGCCAGAAATTCATTGTTCCATTGACTGAGGCAGTAAAAGGTTAATACTATTGCCATGGACATGAAATGAAGTGGTTGAGAACACATGTATCAAAGAAGTCAAGATAAAATATTCACTCCAATCAGTGGTCTGTTGCACTTCAACCATATGGCTGTGTGCGTGATTAAAACAATACATTGCAGGCATGTTTTGTGCGTAGCGACTGTTATACACTGAAACTGCTTTGCATCTGGCACTAGAGTGTTGGCATGAGAGGAGATTAAAGTACACTGGTACTAGCGCCTAATGCAAGACTGTTCTTTGAGTCAATTCCGAGCAGGGTTTTATCGCAGAGTAGCACCACCTACTGGCCACTGGTCCCATCTGGGTCATGCCACCAGTGTAATCTGCTCTGAAATGACGCAGTTTGCTCCACTAAGGTTTCTAACCAACAAACAATGTAACGGCCGGAAATAAAGGAAACCACGATAGCAAAGAGGCAAATCCCTATTTGAGTTAGTGTCCATCATCGATAGCCCGAAATGAGGGGGGTCGTTGTCATTTCAGTGCAGGGGCCACATATGGCCCAATTTGAGCTCCAGTGGCCCGGGCCAGTAAAATCATAACATAATGGCCTATGAACAATGACACTGGCAATGTTTTAGTGCAAAAAAGTACAAAAGTACTGTTGTAAATTGAATAAATATAATCTCTAACCTTTGAAGTTTCTCAAACCCAAGAGGAGAACAAACATGACGACTCACACAGAAATGTCTGAGTCAGTTTCAGTTTGAAAAACTTGTACATGCACAGGTACATGAAGAGTAAAGCAAAAGAAAGTAAGTTACTTTTCTCAGTAGGTAACGCTGTAATGTAAGAAGTTACTTTTCATTCTGGGTCAGGGGCGTCAAACATAAGGCCCGTGGGCCAGAACCGGCCCGTCACAGAGTCCTGTCCGGCCCATGGGATGATTTTGCATTGTGTTAAAAAAACGGTGTACTTGGATTATGTTGGTTATTTTGAGGAGAGACATTTTCAAGAGTTAATTGGTTTGAATATTTATTCTATATATATTTTCATTAAATCCACAACTGTACTTTTCTGGACAAAAACAAAGACGAACATTTAAAGTTGTTGTTGTTGTTGTTTATAGGTCATCAAGCTGTGATTGTACTCGTCCGGCCCACTTGAGCTCCACTCCTCACTTAGTTTTCCTTTCTGCATCATTGTGAACACGTATGTCAGACTTGGGAAACATTTATCTGCGGTTTATGTCTGAAAACAGCTTCGGTCCCATTTCCAAGGAAATGTGAATATGATGAAGCAAATATTTACATGGCAATACAACAACACAGAACGGAACGGGGGGGGCAGACTTTGTATCCAAACACTTGCCATTTCTACAGAAATGCTTGGAGAGGCCAGGGCAGCGAACCAAGATATGATGAAATAAATATCCACTGTGTTCAGTGTTTCGAATACAATGATGTTTCGAATACAACTGACTCAATACAAAACATAAACATCATTAATATCCCGACCACTGTGTCATCGAAACATCAGAAAAATCTACGAGGGCTGCGGCAAGAGCCTAATGTTTCCTCACAGGGGACGCTGATGATTTATTATGTTGCTGAAAAACTGTAGTAGGCCAATGTGTTTTAATGACTGAACGCAAACAGCTGAAAGCAACAACATGTTAACAATTAGGCCACTGTTGTTCAAACTAATACACAGTTCACGGGCCGCCGCTGCCAACTCTAGAGTTCAGCTCAGAGTGCAAGTCCTTCCCCCCGGGGGAAGGAGGAGGAGGTGCATGGGGTCAGGGTGGTGCAGGTCTCGGATCTTAGAAGAAAACAATTCATCAAAAGGAGTAAACGTGCCGGAACAGGCAGCTTGATTTTGTACTTATCTACTGGTGAAACTCATTTGCGCAGAAATATACATCAGATTTAGATTCTGTCCTGCTCCGAGATAAGTTTTTGATCAACCACTTACTTGACCTTTTGAGAGCCGGAACTAATTGCAGCTGTCATTGGATAAGAGACCAGGTGCAACCGAGGGGCAGACGAATGAAGCACGATTAGAAGTGGAAAAACGTGCAGTTCATAAGGTAACCACTGGGGGCTGAATCCAAAAGGCCGCAAATACCCATAGACTCCCATGTTAAATTGGCCAACTTTAGAGGCCCACCAAAGACGCCAATCTGGCCATATTTCAGATTAATCAAGTTTCAGAACTTTTATGATATTTTGTAAAAAATATAGTTAATTAAACACTAAAACAATGAGAGTTTTTGAATGATTTATAGATGAAAATGCTATTTTACAAAAATGCATTACACCCTAGCAACTTGAAGATTCCAAACTTGTTTTTCAGAATCAGAATGTCCTACTTTCAGTAACAAACGCTGCAGTGTGACTACTTTAAGAAATGCTGACGGTGCCGATTTTCTCTCCATCACAGGAAGTGAGGAGGGAATAGACGATGGCAGAGAATGCAGAGTGTGACCCGTTTGTCCTTCACCTCACCAGGTCCACTTCTCCTCTCCAGGATTTGGCTTTTGAGCAGATGCAGTAAAGATGTGACTTAAGTGATGAACGACGCCGCTCATAATGCTGAGTCAACACAGACCTAAACTTGGAATGTGTGTGTGTGTGTGTTTGTGTGTGTGTGTGTGTGTGTGTGTATGTGTGTGTGTGTTTGTGTGTGTGCAAGTGATTCTTCAAGCTTTTGGCACGGGTGGTCAATTTCTGTCATATGCATTTCACACTAAACACACACCTGGATTTGATGGCGACATGCTCGGTGTGGGCGGTGAAGCCGTGTCACACAGGACAGATGTTTGTGCATGTGTCCTTTGATGTTGAGTATCCATGCCGTTACTGCAGAGCAGATGCTGGAACAGTGAGGTTCTGATATTGTTCGTGCATGAGCCGATTTCACTCGAACATATGAATACGTGTCCTCTTAAATCTTTCATCTAATATTAAAACGGCGCACGTTGCTCCTTTAATCCCAGTGATCTGACTTCAAGGCCAATATCTTTCAACAGCAACAACCAACATCACAAGTTGCCAACTGGTATGTTCTCAGTACGATGACGACAGGAAAGAGTGTTGTATTAGCACTGACAGGAGATCGTGTGACACCAAAACCAAAGTTCTAAATCATCACATCCTTCTAATGAACACCCCTGCAGGTTACACAAGGGTCCATTTCACTGTTTTGATTTGGATTTGGCCTTATTGATGGCAACAGTTGTTTAAATGTAGATGTTTTCATTCAAGAAATATGCAAAATGGGTTGGACCAAGAACCGGTTTCAACCGAGTAAATTGGTGCATGATTTTCCTGTTCTCTCTCCTCCCTCTTCATGCTTCGATGATCCGATGAATAAAGGCAGAATGCACTCAAAAAAGAAAGACCCAAACACAGCCGCACAAAGGGCTGTAAATGAGCTACATGCAAGAACATTGGTACCAATGTGACTAATGGGTAGAAGATAGAAGACAGACCAGGGCATCACTGTGGGTCATACATTCCACAGTTGGTCAAATCACCATGTGATATTTAACATACTGTATATCTGTGGAATGTTGAGAGGAGGGACATAAGGGAGGAGGTGAAGCTCGAGTCCATGGCCAGTGGAAAACAAAATGAAAGAGGAAATGACCAATCAAGGGGAGGCGGCAGTTGCTCAGTGGCTAGAGCCTTTGGAGCCAAAGATGTCTAGTTTGAATCCTGCACTTGTCTCTAAAGACAGTTCTGTCCATGATGATGTGGGCGGGTCAGATGAGTAACAGTCAGGCTGAGGACTGAGTGCGTGACACTCCAAACAGTGGACATTGTGGCGTGAAGCCTTATAACCTGTGTTCCTGTGGAAACAACAAAAAGCCTGACCGAGTGAATATACCACAGTGTTTTAGCTTAAGGATTTTGCATATATCCAATAACATATGCAAACTTTGGATATGCAAACAAATAACACTATCATATGTACATACTGGTTGGGAAATAACCGCAGTGTAGTATCAGTCTAACTGCACACACACACACACACACACACAAACTGCAACATACCTGCTCACACACATATCCATGCTACATACTTTACTCTCTCATCCCATCACACCTCCGTCCCAACCATGAACACAGACCCGATGATGTCATTAACCTGAGAGACGAGAAGCCACTCAAAGCGTGGGTTTTTCCACTGCGCACACACACACACACACACACACACACGTAACCTCACCAGGGTTTTATCAACCCAAGCTCCATTTGTCGTCTCATCCTCCTGGACCCAACGTTGTATTCGCACATCCATACAGAGCCAAGGGAAGCAAAGCCAGCAGATATACAGTAGCATCTGTACGGTGGCCGGTTAATCCGACAGGGGCGAGCAACATGAAAACATGCAGAATGGAGCCTTGTCTTGCAGTGCCAGCTTCGTGTCAGGGGAGCAGGGAGAGAAGAAGAGTCTCCTCCAGCTCCTCTGAAATGACAACCTGAACCGTGAGGGAATGCCTACGTCTGGTTGATGTAAATTTCATCCTCTCAATGCGCTGTGGAATGATGGATGAGTGCAGCGATGAGCTCCGAATGGTTCTGCTGGTCCTCCGCTCTGCTCCACGTCTGCAGGTTAAGATCACAGATTGATGAAGTCTTCGATATGGACGTTCCTCCTGAGGCCAGCCAAACATTCTGTTGGCATGTGTAATCTCAAAACAACCTCAGCCCTAATTTGTCACCCCAACAGGTCCTTCCTCATCCCAGAGAGGAGGAGAGATGAATGAAAATAGAAAGATGAAGCAAGTAAACACCAAAGAAGAACTTATTGCCAATTTGTTTGTCCTTGTTTTTCCTACACAGATCAGCCAGAACATTATCTCCACCCTCCAAACAGACAGCCACAGCAATGAAACTCCTAAAGTGCAGACTTCAGCTTTGCGGTTGCAGGCCTGGAAAAAAGTCTGTGGTCAACCCACAGGACTTTAAGGATTTGTTTTTCATCACAGATCATTAAAGTGGAGTCACTGTCCCAATTTCAGCGATCGTCCAAACCTCAATGCAAAAATCCCATTCACTGTTGACCACTTTCAAGGCTGGACAACAATAGGTCGTTCAATCAGCACTCCATATCAATGTCTGACTCTCTGTGATCATAAAATATACCCTGACATTATTTGGAAGGAATTGCCCACAGTGTCAGGGGCAAATTCCCAACCAGGCATTTTTCTCCCTCTGGCAACCTGATCGTCCCTCACATCTAATTGGCTCAGGTCATTCCCTCCCTCTCCACCGCTAACTGGTGTGTGATGAGCATTCTGGTACAAAATGGCTGCCATGTATCACCCAGGTGGGTGCTACCCATTGGTGGTGGTTGAGGTGCGTCCCCACTTCTCTGCAAAAATGCGCAATATCAATGGAATCAATTATCAATATTATTGTTCTGGATCAGAAAATCCTCACAGTGACCTTGTCACTGATTCACTAGTTTCCACGCCATCATGGACAATACCACCCACCCACTACACACGGACTTTGCGGCGAGGATGAGCACCTTCAGTGGAAGGCTCATTCTCCCCAAATGCAGAACGGAGAAATACAGGAAATCTTTCATGCCAACGGCCATCAGACTGTTCAATGCCTCAAGATAAATGCTGTGAAGATAGGGATTTCTGCTACGGTTTAAACAAATGGACTGATAATAGACTGTCAAGTATCACTGAATGCACCAGTGATTACATCACGCATCTGGTTGTTCTTGCACTATACCTCCTTTTAACTGCTGAGTTTGCACCCGTTTTTCCGGATGTGCACCGGAATGTACTTGTACACTTGATCATTGCACTTTATCTAGAATCAGTGACTATTGTAGCACCGGACTGTACTCTGGACACTTGAACTTTGCATTTATTTATTTAGAACAGAGACTCTATTTTAACACGGGACTGTACTTTTTGACACTCGACACTTTGATTTTGAGTTTGATCGGACTTATTAAATCGCATTTATTTTAAACTCATTTTTTTTGCACTTATTTTTTTGTTTTTGCTTTGGACTCCATATTCATCGTTTTATATATGTTTCTTAGATTCTCCCTTATTTTATCATTCTCTGAGAGTGTATAGTTTTACCCCGGTTTATATAGTGGTCCTTCGACTACCTCTATGTTTTATGTTTATTGTTTATCGTTTAATGTGAGCAAACTGCGGCGCTGAATTTCCCAAGGGATTAAATAAAGTATTTCAATTCAATTCAATTCAATTCAATTTCCCTTCTGTGGACCCGCTCGCCACAGACCAGCATCATCCCTCTGCAGTTCAGGAGACGATCCATTCAACAAGCCGTCCCTCTGTCATAGTCTCTGGAATTCTCACACTTCTGACACATTTGGGAATGTGTTGGAAGGACGGAGTGTTCTCGCGGTGCCTCATTCGTCCCACTAGACAATCGATGTTATTCATTTCACCTCTAGCTAGTCATAATAATGAAAAGGCTGATTGGTGCAAAGACTCATAATTTACAGCCATTTTCTTTGTACTGCTCTTTGTAATGCAATCCATACTACGGTTGTTGAGATCTGTCATTCCAGACCCAACGATTTCCAGACCGACGATGTCATTACTTCATTTATTTCGGTATAGCTGTGTTTTCATGCGAGCGGTTACAACAGCAAAATGCTGTTTCGCTTAGCGCTCTGTGTTTCGTCACATTTAATTTGAAGTAAAACAACAGCCGCTACATTCAAACGCCAGGTCTCAGCTTTAATTTATGTAGATCTGCCTCAATATAAAAAGAATTGGAGTGGAGATTAAGCCCTTTCATTCACCCTCTAGTCAGTGTCGACGTGCTGTTCTGGGAACTGTTTATTCTGACTGGACTCCACTAAAAAGCATTTTCAGATCTGTGAAGCTGTAGATTCTGTAGGGTCAGAATGATGTGATCCTCATTAAAGCAGTGGTGTCACGCACATCTGCTCAGATGGAGTGTAAACACAGCTGCACACACATATGCATGCTCACAAAAACACACACACACATCAACAGAATGAATATGTCTGCCCTGGCAGCTGCATGGCTGGCAGCCAGTGGAGCAGTAAAAGCCTAAGCTGCAGGTAAAGATGACCACCTACGGCCTCTCTCCAAAGCACATTGATGCTGTGCCTGCAGCTCTGCATAAATCTGAGCCCGGCTGCTGTGAGCTCCCCCACAAACCCAGACCAGGTCCAATTCTGCGATCCTGGAAATTCAACAATTTCCAAATTCACACAATGAATCACACACCATGTGAAAGTTAAACGGCTAGACAGGGGCTGGATGAGAGCGAAGGAGATTATAAAGTTTGGATTATAAATTGATCAGATGTCTGCTGTTGTACCTGAATACGTATGCAGAGATTGAAAGATCTCTCAGGATTAGGATTATAGTTTGGATTAGAAAGATTTGCATTCGATGATAGAGGCACAGACAGAGAAAACGGAGGGGGGGGGGGCGGGATGAAGTAAAGGAGTCACGACGTGGATGCTGGCATAGATTCGTAAGCATTATTTAAAATCCCGAGCCCCTCACCTTTTATTGTATATGACACTTTTTTTCATTCTGTTGCCCGGCTGTTGGCTCCGGCTCCTGGATGTGAGCCTCACGCTTCTGAAATATCAAGTGTGGCTCAAAATACCCCCAGACAAACATGGGGCGTTTCATCTTGGCAAAACAGCCGTGCATATGGTGAATGGTAAGTATGACACACATAACACTCAACAAATCCAGGCTGCCTTTGCATTACTTGGGACATTGCCATGGATCGTTAAGGGCCCGGATCAGGCAAACAGGTGTGGGCCGCCCGAGTGACATCTGTGGTAAAGGGTCTGTATTCATTTACCACTTTATCAAGTCGTACAGTACAGTTTACATTTACAAACTATGCTTCTTTTTGCAGCACTTTGTATCTATGGGACAATGTGGGGTCTTGCCCTAGGACACCTCAGCATACTGAATTGGGGAAGGTGGGAATCGACCCTCCAACCCTCTGGTCAAAGGACAAATCCTCTAACCCCCACAGCTGTCCCACGTGTATGTGGAATGGTATGTGGACCAGATGACAGTGTTCTATATGGGCCAGAACCATTTACTATTGGAAAGGATGGACCCATCTCTTTCCTGACAGGCATCCAGAGGGCACACCTGTCTGTCATGTGACCACAGCGCTATCAGAGTAGTCAAATCACCATCTCGTCCTGGAGTGGCAGGAGAATGACGGTCCAGTCCGGTCAAATTTCTCAAGGACTCTAGACCCAAGAGTCTGGGGACTCTAGGACCCAAGAGAACAGCCGAGACTCAGCTCTCTCTGTCTTTGGTGATGTGGAAGATCCTTACATGCTGTCCAGCTTGACTTTTCTCTGGACATCTGGAATCCATTCTTTCAGACCTCAGGCATCCCATTCACCTGTTTGCCCTCTGCATCCACACATCTGCTCCTGGTTTCTAATCAGTCCCGTGCTATTTGTTCCAGATATTCATCTCCATCAGATCGTCCTTGTTTTGGTTCCTGGATACAGTCCCTTGTCTTCCTCCAATGAAAAATCCCGGTATCTGTTTGTCTGCCTGGACATATTTTTCCTCCCTCCTCTTCCTGAGAGCCTGCTTCTCTTTATCCACATGCCTGGTTTTCAGAGTCAGAGTTGTCAGAGTCCTTTCCGCTGTTTCTGGCATCAATTGCAACAACAGATTGTTTTTATTTCTTGATTAATGTTGTTCATTCGAATCTTAGTCATCCGATGTATGATCCATGATCGATGGATAATTTGCACTTTCATGGGGATTGATCAGAAATTTGTGAGCGTATTGCAGTCACTCCCATGACATGATCCACATCAGCACAAATATACACACACACATTGCAAAATGCTTGACCGGAACGCAAAGGACTTGCGTGATTGTTGACTGGTGGGTCACGACCCAAAAGTAGGTCACGGACCCATTTTCAGTGGGTCTCGGGCTTTTGACCGAGAGAAAACATTTTTAAAGGGATTTTTTTTTTGCATTAGAGCACGGTCTATTCACACTCCCGAACAGTAGGTGTCACTTTCATGCTAGCAATGCTAAAGTTTGTTTTCATATGCTAACTGACCAAGGTGAATCGCAAGTACGACACCAACACCGTAATTTTCTTCAGTTTGTCATCGTGGTTCATCATTAAGGGGCGATGGTGGGTCCCAGAGCCAGGCCAGTTGAGAAGCACTGCTTTGGAGCTTAGAAGCAAAGAACCACACACCAGGTTGTTGACAGCGACACCCGTGGCAGGGAAGTGACATGCACTCATCAAATCAAATCAAAGTTTATTTATATAGCCCGCATTTACAAATCACAGTTTGTCTCACAGGGCTTCACAGGGTGGGTAACATCCTCTGTCCTTAGACCCTCAGCAAGAGTAAGGAAAAACTACCAGGGAAAAAAAACATTTTAACAGGGAAAAAAGAAAAGGTAGAAACCTTAGGGAGAGTCACAAGTGAGGGATCCACTCCCAGGACGGACAGACATGCAATAGATGTTACGTAGAGTGTTCAATAACAACACATTGGGTTTGTTCAATTTCCGGGTTCGTCACAGCTCGCTCGCAGGTTCAGGACCCATCACCAGATCATTCGTGGCTTGAGACCTGGGATGCCGGTGTCCTCGTCACCGTCTCGGTTTCGTCTCGTTCCCCAACGGCAAACAAAGCTGAAAAACAGTCGAAAATTGTTTGAGATAATAAGGTAATGAGATAATGCATGTGGTTTCCTGAGTTAAATGTAGTTAAATGTAGTGGAATGTAGTGGAATGTAGTGGGGGGAACATAGGGTTTGTGGTAGGGGTGAGAATTCGAGGAAGGGTGCTCAATCTATCTGCTCATTCTAAGTGCATGATGGGAAATTCCCCCCAGCAGTCTGGGCCTATAGCAGCTTAGTATCGACGGTTCAACTCAGGTCTCGCCTGATCTAGTTTTGACTATAGGCTATGTCAA